>JBAMIG010000022.1:19710979-19728455 GCA_037177335.1 Kiunga ballochi | reverse complement strand
TCCAATGGTACACAGAGCATCAGGGTCCAATGGTACACAGAGCATCAGGGTCCAATGGTACACAGAGCATCAGGGTCTAATGGTACACAGAGCATCAGGGTCTAATGGCGGCAGAGCAAGCCCAGGTCAGCAGACCTCCACCACTGAGCTTAGTAGTTGGTATATGGCGGTTGTGCCAACATCCTGTCTCGTCACTCTAAAGCAGTTGTTTCCTAACTTTTTGCGACCCGACCCCCCTCCCCACCCGATACCATGTGTTTGTGTTTGCAACCCCCTCATGATAACTGGGAAATTAATACCAGTATATAAAAAGACAGTCTGTAAAATTAGGCAGGAAAACTGTGATAATCTTTATAAATGAGGAGGAGAAAGTGGTAACAAGGCGTGTACACGCCCAAAATAAGCGATTCTGTCATGGCTAATGTGCAGTTCAGAATTTTAAGATGACATGTTTAGTAGCTTTTGTTTACATTATTTATGGATTATATGGTCAGGCTAATTTTACAGTTTTATTTATTTGTTGTTTTAATGTTGACTCCCAGGTAAAACAAAATCACAAAGCTATTTGATAAATGTAGAAAACATATTATTTACATTAATCTGGGGACCCCCTGGAATGATCATGCGACACCCATGGGGGTCCCAAACCCCAGTTTGAGAACCACAGGGTGAAAAATACATTGTTTCTGACGTCTTGTTTTATTTTCCTGTTTCTGTTTTCTTATGCTTCCACAAAATGTGCAGACTTTAATAGTTTTTTTTTATTGTGCTTAACTAATAAGCATGATTTGTAGTTTGTTTCCATGCAGACATGCAAACCAGAGACATGGGGACATGTCCGGTATAGAGAGAGATGTCCTCCTTTAACTCTTCCAAACAAACCATTTTTGTTCTTCTGAACCCGATTGTTATGAACTGTAACATGTTAACCGAGGCCTGGAGAGTGTGACATGTAGCTTTTAGCTGTTCTGGTGAGTGTGTAAAAAAATATGGACCCACGCAGTTTAAAACCTGTCACGGATTACCGGGTAACAGTTTCTGATGTCTTTCCTCCTTATCGTGCCTTCAATCTGACTTAGTGCCAGAATGTAGCTATAAAACTTCTTACACTGATGATCAATTAATGAAGTATAATTGATCAGCAGCATGTGGCTGCTTCACACCTGCAGAAACAGTTTTCACACTGACTTTTATTTTGCTGACTGTGAAAACACATGTTTATGTGAAGCCGCTATAAAGACCTTTAAAAGACTGGATATAATAATAAGAATAAAAATGAAATAATAAGAATAATAAGAATAATTATAATAATAATTTAAAAAAAAAGAATAATAATAATTTTTATTATTATTGTTGTTATTATTATTATCATCATCACAGGAGGGCATATATTTCTTGCCTATGAAAATAAAATAAAGAATCAGTTGATGAATTGAAGCCCCGTCTTTATTTACGGTCATCTCGTGGCTAGTATGTCTACCTGCTTTCTGATTGGCTGACATACCTCCTGTGTACCCGTTAATCAGCCGGGGTTAAACCTTTAGATGACTGGAGCGAACCCCTGACAAGGCAACGAGGATAAATAACCTGAAAAGGAACCACTGTTATCGCCCTGTTTGTTTTTCAAAAGACAATAATGAAATAAATAAAGGAAAAAAATGGCTGAGAGAAAATGAAATGATGGCGTGGCTGTGTTTTGTGAAATTGTGCTGTCAAACGTTTCTCCTTTCTAATTTCCTGGAGCGCAGATGATGGAGCATGTGTGCTGACAGCTGAATCAGATATAAAGAAAAAGAAAAAATAGAAAGTCTTCTCCGTTTTCCACCTCACAAGCATTTTTAGGCGACATTTATAAATATAATAATGAAACAATTAGTTTGTGGCAAACGACGTTTGACAGATAACATGACCTTGTGTGCTCTGTAATTTTTTTTAATGTGGTCATTCATTAAAATGTCGAGGCTGACAGGAAATAATTTAAAGAGAAAATAGAGAACGTCAGCAGTGTTTATTTACCAGAAGCGTGCCGTTTAACCAGCTCTTCTGGACTCCAACACAAGATTCTGCTTCTTTTTCTGACTTTTCAATAACTGTCGATGCCGTTGCTGCGTTTGGAAAAGCCACGAAGGTTTTAGAGCGAGTAATCCTCTCAGAGTGTGTATTTGTGTGTGTGTTTGATGGGACCGTCCCAGCACAACTGTCACTTCGCTCCCCTGTTACAGGTGCTCCACACAGGGGAGCTGGCAGCTCTGACGGACGCCTCCTCCGAGGGATTTATGGGAAATGACAGCTCCCGCTACATAAAGCCGAAGTGGTCGGGGAAGGGGAGACAACGGAAGTTCCTGCACGATGCTGACACGAGCTGAAATTTATTTCCTGCCAGGCGCTTTTGGGTTGAAAAAGTGATGCTCAGACTTGTTTTTGGGAGGAGGAGGAGGAGCCCCACCCTTAATCTACTCCCTCCATTTGTGGTGGTCGACCAGCCCAAAATCACATTTCGTACATGGCTGACTCTTGATGAATTATTTCACATTTCACTTACTTATTGTACCTTTGCAGAAAGTTCATCTACATCAGCGACGTTGGAGGGAAATTTCAGCAGCTTGAGAATGAACAGCTCCCCTTGTTCGAGCTCAAAAGGTGTGGAGCGCGCGGCTCCTCAAAAAGTCCATTTCAGACTCCATCATTTAAGCGTTTGACAGCACATCTGAATGCACACGGGCCAGACCAGCCCTCTGATTCTCTATGCATTTAAATATGGACCATCTTTAATTGAGCAGAAACTGCTGTGGAGAACAGTGCTGAACTAATACTGAGGCTGAAATATCATTACGCTGATGGAAACCGGGCTCTCTGACTTTTATTGGCAGCTCGCGAGCTAAATGTGTGGTTCAATTCAGAGGCGGCCATCGCTGCAGAGGCAAAGTAATCGACTTTGGGACAAAATGGTGTGGAAAATGACGTGTAGGCCTTTGCCTAAAGCCAACCTGGCGCAGTCAGAAATCTATCAGTCAGGTGCACAGCAACATTGGCATTTACACAAATGTGATTTAGTCGACGATACTGGGGAGTCGATGTGCCGGACCAGTGCTTTTAGTGAAAGAAAACCACTATTTCAAGCCATGCAATATGCTGCTCCTGCTGCTGTAAATGTGTGTGCATTTGGTTTGGGTTTGAACTCAGTAATGTTCTGATAAAACAGCGTTTTACATAAAAAAAACCTGCAGCATATTTGGGTCAAAGTATCCTGAACCTTGTAAGCATTTGCCTCTGAATTTTAATCTCTAACCTGATTCAAGTCGACTCGTTTTGTGCGTCTCTCTCAGCCAGTAGAAAAATCAGCTCTTTGTTTTGAGATCAACACAAGATTCTCTGCTGTTCCACACCACTGTGCTGCGAGTATTTTTGGCTCGGTGCTGCCAAAGTTTGGACACAGCCATTTATAATTCTCTAGCAGGGAAAGCAGCTTGCTTCTTTCTCCAAACAGACTCCATGGGATGCAAACCGGTCCATGCTGTCATGCGGGCTGCACCCAGATTCACATTATGTCTAAGCAGCAGCAGCTTCGGCTAAAAAGGGCTTGACCAGTAAACCAAACATTAATCATGACAATAAGACACAATTAAACTGCAATTATATAAAAGACCTTTTCTTCTTCCTCCTCTCTTTTTTCCTGCTTTGGGAGTGCCCCGACTACCGGTCTTACATCAGCTTCTAAACCTCCGAATCAGAGTTTCTCCCCCAGCAGCAAGCCTGGAGGAGCTACAGTCACCCCCCCCCACACACACACACACACACACACACACACTTGCTGAACCACAAAGCAGATCAAGTGTGCCTAGAGAGCTCTATAGAGAGGCCAGTTTTCCTCATTAGACCGCATGTGCACCACTCTCCAAAAAAGCCCTCACTCTAATCACTGTCACCAGACCTCGGCTGAGAAACAGATAATTAATGCTGGGCCCTGCCTCAATCAGCGTCCATGCTAAACAGCCTCGTGTACATATGTGCGCGCATGTGTGTGGGTGTCCGCATTTGTCTATTTGGAGTCAGTCGATGTAGGAGGCCCCCCTCCTCGCCTCCCCTGGGGGGAGTGTGGATGCTCGAGCCATCAACAACAACGATTTCTCTCCGGCTCGCATTAGCTCTCAGAACAAATGAAAGCCAGATAATGCACATTTACAGATTTTACAGAGGGAATGTGGCGTTTTTGTAAGAAAAGCTGCAGCTTCTCCTTCACAGACTGTAATGTCTCGCCCCCTTCTGCTCCCCGACTGCCCTTTTACTTCCCCTTCTTCCATTTATTACATGGAATGGACTTCTTAATCGAATGCTTTGCAGAGCAGATTTATTTATGTTCTCTTTTCCCTCCTAAAGGCAGTTATTAATATTATAAATATTTGATGATACTTTGTGTGACCCTGCAGAGAATGACAGAGAGAAATTGAAGGTTAATGCTGGGGGTACAGACTGATTAAATGGTGACCGCGTAGCGAAAGCCCATGCAGGGTTGCTATAAACTTTCTAATAAAACCCACTAAATAAACAGTGTTCGCTGCAGAGTTTCGCTGTGGGACTTTAACAAGGTAATTTACAAAATCACATTTCCTTTCTTGCCCTTTGGTGATGAATAAACATGGGTTTTATGTTATTTGCATAAATATTCAGATATCTTTCCCCAAAAACACATAAAGCAGAAGAAATCTTATGTGCTAGTGTTTAAATTTAATTTATCAGATTTTCCAGGCACTTAAAAGTTTACTATCTGATTTCATGATACCGCTCAGCAAATAACTGTAAGCATTTTTATTTCTTTTCTGTTGCCAAACATTTGACAAAACCCCATTTTTTAAACACCAAGGTTATAGGTACTTTATGTTGCAGTACATTAAATATAATTAGGTGTTAGTAAATCATTTATAAAGCGCTAATCACTGCAGATGCAACTGAAAGAAAAGATTTCAAAATAAAAAGCAGATTTTAAATACAATGAAAGAAACAAAGTAAAACTACATCAACAATGCTTTATAAGCACACAAGTAGATAGATGAACAAAAGGAAAACTCTGCAGCTAGTTGTTATAACACTAAGTAAAAAGAGGTTTTAAAGCTTTAATATACATGCAGAGAGAAACATTTATCTACCAGATGCTCAGTCAACATATTTTTTATTTAACCAGTCAATAAAATAGTTTAAATCTGCATTAAATAAATATTTATTTAAAGCTTTTTCACCGCGACTTTTTTATTTTCTTTGGTTTCTCCGAACGTGAAAAGAATTTGGCAAAGATTATAAAAAAACAACTAAGATCAATGAAAATGCCTCCGACTCTTTGAGTCACATGATGGCAGATACCGCTTGTTAAACTCAGGCAGAAACCTTGCAGCATAATTTATCATTTTATTTTCATGAGGATTTTATTAAATAAATCTCCTGCAGATCTGATGCGTGTTTCTGTTAACCTGTAGGGGGCAGTATGGAGCAGACATGTTCGCAGAGCCTACATGTGACAGTAAAGCTCTGAGTAAACGCTGCAACGCTTCCTGAAATAAAGATGCTTATTTTAATGAGAATCTATAAATAATAACATGACATGTATGCTGGAGTGGAAGCTACCTGTTAACCTGCAGGCTGGTAGTTTGTCTCATTGTCATCAGAGGTCATATAATCCTGGAATCTCATGAAGATATTTGATTATTTAAATTCTTAAATAAAAAGTAGAAAGCCAAGCCCCATTCCCACCCTACGAGCACACACACCCATGCTTCCACGAAGAAATGAGATTAATCTGTTATGCGTTTCATTTGTTTTTGCATTACAAACACAGCTATGACTAATGCTACATTAAACGCACAAATTTAGTTTATCTCAGTAACTATTTGTAGCATTGAAGGGTTTTGTCACTTCAGTGAACCAAATCTGCAAAAAGCCACCTTCTCCTGCATGTTTATGAGGTTTCTGGTATTTATCAGGCAGCACTATTAGTTTTCCCACAAACAAAGTAAATATGACTGAAATTAAAAAATCTAAATTTGGTATCATCTCAGCAAGAAAAGATGGCTGCAGGGTGATCCATAGGAGCCAAAGGAACCCTCAGAAGAACCTGAAACCTGCGTCCTCGTGGATAAACTGACTTAATGTAACAGATGCATGTTAATTATAAGAGCTGCAATAAAACACAATGCTTGACACAAACATCATAATTTAGGGAGCATTAAAAGATCTTTATAAGTTCATTTAAGCGTAATTACAAACAAATTAAATGCAAACTAAATGCACAACAAAGTTGTCATTTATTAGATCAAAAGTCTTTTAATCTCTGAAAAAGTTTCATGCTTATCATCCTGGCATCAGAGGACATCTATGGACCTTAGAGAACTCATTTTAAATATCAAAAACATTGCTTGTGTTTCTATGCCTCAGTAAATTGCAGTAAAACAGGAGAAATATTAACTTTCCCTGTTTTTTTCTCCTCAATCTGACAGATATGATTGTAGATGAGTTCATGCTCACTGATGTTATTAAACACCTTCAGCAATGTAATAGTGCCTAAACGTTGTTTTATCATAGAAGGTGATGAAGTCTTGTTATTTCTCCTGCCCCTATTAAGATGAAATACGTATTTAATGTCATTTCATAATTAGTCTGTTCTAGAGTTTGGTTATTTTTACAGAAAGATGTGAACTAATTTGTCAAGTGCAAAAGAAAGTTCAATAGAAAAAGAGCCCATTAATGTAAATTACATGTTTGCATGAGGATTAGTTATATTCTTAAAATGGAACAGATGAAAAAAATAATCATTTATAACCCTTGAAAGGGGAAAAGAAAATCTTGTATCTAGTGATGTGTAGTGCATCTGTTATATTACAGTATAACAGTAGATTCAGTCACCTGCAAGGCTCAACGTTTTCACTGTGTAGACATGTTTGTCTACAGAAAGACATAAAAACATGGATGATCTGTCACCCATTTCATCAACTTACAGGAAGAGTCACATCCTGAGGAGGAAGCAATGAACTCACCTATAGGTTTATGAAACCAGGAGTTATTTTTGTGTTAAAACTACATTTGGGAAGTACGTAGATAGAAATAAATGGAATTACATTATTTACCTAATGAATAAACCAAACTGTTAAAAGGAAATGCTTTGGGGAAGGAGGGAGGTTGTAAATTATCCATCATGCTAACAACATGCTAACTCTGAATAGCTAGGCTATAGTAACGTTTCAGTCAACATGAAGTTTAAAATTTAGCTTTTTTTTTTTACACAGATGTAATAAACAGGTAAAACTTAGATGATTAAACCATTTCCTAAAGTTTTATGTGAATGCTAGGCCTATATTTTCATTTTTAGATAGAAAATTAACTTAAAATTAGCATCACTTAACAGCTGTTAGCAAGCATGTGAAGACAAACAATCAGTAATACTGAGCAAATGTTGTCTGTATGGGTTTAGATGTGATACAACTAATCATTTATATTTAAAAATGCTTTTAGACTAAGCAGAAAAATAATATCAGCATTAAATTTGCTTTATGTATGAACTCCTTTAGATTAAAGATGGAAGTTAACGGCCACAGATTGGATTTTTCCCATCATTATCTTTTCCATTTCTCTTTTCCTAGTGCCAAATGATTTAGATCTCCCATCCCTAAACATAACAAAGTGACATGGTTTTATCTCCCTGAGGGCAGCTTGTGCAGTCAGGAAGACATCATGCTCAGGTTCTATCTAAAGTGATGATATGAATATGTCATAAGGAAAGGAGCCGACAAAGTCACCAGCACAGCATTAGCAGAAAGTGTCGTTTAGAAGATGTGACTTTAAAAAGGTAAATGGAAAAGACAATAAAACCCACCATAAATAAACATAAAACAGCATTTCTTTACCTTGCTGTAAACAATATGTTAGTTTGGATGAAAGTCAGCAGTAGCTTTGAGTTACTGAAATAGGAAAAGATCCTTTAATAAAGAACTGCAGGGAACATCCAGAAGATCGGCTCTTTTTTAGGAATGACTGTTAACATGGGAATATCAAGGAAACTTCAGCGTATTATGTTTATGAAGACACTGATTAATGACCGAAATAAACTATGTTTGCAAAGCACAGCAAGTTGTTTTTTATGCTCGGTGTTTTACCGTAATTATCATTTGCAGCATTTCCATTCACCTTTTTAAATTCACATCATCTAAATGTGAGTCAGAAACACAGCTGATGAGGTGTAAAGAAAGTACAGGCTGTGTAGAAAGTCCTGGCCTGAGCAGCAACCATACATGCTGAAAAAATACTTTATCTATTCATTTATTAATCTATCAATGGTGATTTATCAATGCATTTTGCATTTGCATGAAGACATTTTAAACCAGTTGCATGAAATAAGCAGGTATAAATGTAAAAATAAAAGTATTTGAAAGGCTGTATGTCATACAGGCTGTAATGTTGATAGATAGGAAATACCAACTGTGTTTAAATGTTCTATTTTATGTTCTCTGCTTGTTTGCTGCCATGAAACTGGGCAGGAAATGTTCAACACAACTGAGTGCATGAATTGATAAAATACCAGCAGAAAGTGAGAAAATACTCAGTGAGCTGACCCTACAATCCTGCAAACAGCTAGGAAGCCGTCTCTTAGAGACACAATTCGTGTTTTTCCACGCATGTAGATGTGTATC
This sequence comes from Kiunga ballochi, assembly GCA_037177335.1. Taxonomy (NCBI): domain Eukaryota; kingdom Metazoa; phylum Chordata; class Actinopteri; order Atheriniformes; family Pseudomugilidae; genus Kiunga; species Kiunga ballochi. The sequence continues at coordinate 19,719,783 of JBAMIG010000022.1, read as the reverse complement.
TCTACACAACCTCACCACTGGAGTCAGACTCTCACCATCTTGCAGCACTTTCACCCTGCAATTACCATCTTCTTCACAAGGCAAGGCTACACTTCCCACACTCACCCATCAAATCAATTATTTCTGGCTTTCTGTCAACAGAGAAACAAACAAAACAACCCAAACTACCCCCGATGTTTGCAACACATGTCCTTCATCAGTGAATTGTGCATTCACGAGATTCTGAATAGGCATTGTAGAAGAAGGACGGCAAATGGAGATGGCGCCAAAAAAATAAATAAAGAATTAAAAAGGCAGAAATTACAGCTCCGAGTTTCAGCCCTGCATCTGTGGCTGAAGCGGCAAACACCATGTGCAATTGTAATCAGATGTCAGCAAATTAGCAAATTCAATCACTCTCTATTTGAAATGTGCAATTACTGGAATCCGATATCACAAAGTTAGGCGGGGAAACTGTGGAAAAAAGCAGCAGAAAAGAAGGAGAAAACACCCCTCTTCTTCTACAGCACATAATTTAATCAGCAAAGTATCTGATTAAAATGTTTAAAAGGCAGTGGCATGCAACATTTATTGACTTCCCAAATGTGTCTTTCTTTATACATTCAGACACGACTGAATAAATGATATGAAGCTGACATATATAATTCGACCTTGTCAGAAGCTGATCTCCATCCCCCACATTTCCTTTTGCATGCTGTGTAATTGAGCCTTCAGGGAGAGTGGAAAGACTATCTGGTCCTCACTTTGTAAGGATCTGTATTGATGATCAAGACTGGTTACCAACCACCTAATCGATAGGTGCATGCACATGCGCACCCACCATAATAAATATGGTGTCGCAGTGACTTATCTGGCCTTCGCCAGCCGTTTAATAATTGCAAAGATCATAGACTTACATTAACAGCACCTCTGGGGTACACGCTTCACTCTGAAAGATATGTGTAATTAAATATGTTTCTTTGCATAAAAGGCTATTAACTCCTCTACTGCTTATTTCTCCACAATGATACGTATAATGTGGAAAAGCTGCATTTAAATTGGTCAGCTTTTCCACATTTAAATTACATCAATTTCACATGAAAGCCACGGGCAACTCTGAAATGAAAGTTGCATTAATTGAGAGAGTTGAAATGACTTTTTGTGATGTAGCTTTTAGTAATCTGCCCCAGCTTTGATGGTTATGGCAGATCAGTAAAGTCAAAGTTTGTTTAAGTGGGAGAACTGGTGGTGTGGAGAGGGAGCAGAGCGGGAAAGGGCGTATAATTATCTTGTTTACCTTGATTTAATAGTGTGTCTGTGTGTGTTGAACCACAAGGGCTGTGAAAATTTGCCAAGGCCGGGAAGACGAGGATGTCAATCTCCGGTTTTTCATTCACTTTTGCTGACACACGTGCAACCGGAGCCTGGACCGGTCCCCTAGAGCCGCTGCATGTTTCCACCAGTCAAAATCAATTCCTCATTTAGATTCAGCAACTTGGAAAACATGAAAAATATCACCTATAACAGCAGAACATGCCAGAAAATCTTTAGAATTATAAATGAACATCAAAGTTTGAAGCACAAGCCAAACGCAGGCAGCGGTTTCATTTGGAGCTGATCCGTGTTAAACGGCGCCGTAAAAACGCAGATACTTGATTTCTCACTGCAGGAGTTTCACAGTCCGACAACAAATCTAATATACGGCGGGGTTTTTAACATATATATGTTCCATTTTCTGCATTTGCTCATCAGATTGTCAAAGCAAGTGAGGCACCAACACAATATCCTGGGCTTCAACAGATGTAATATAACCTGGAATGGAATGGGCCAGTGTGGCGTTGGGGCCAATGGGAGCTCTTTAAATGAGAGTGTCGCTGTAAACACCACGTCTACTGTCTCCCCCCCTCTCGCCGGCATTACTAGTGAAGCTGATGACAAGTGCCGAGCAGCCCCTCTAGTGCCTTTTAATACAGCGAGAGCATCCTCCAGGGGAAATGCAATCTGTGTCCTCTGCACAGATCCACTGTCTGCACTTCCCCGCATGTGAGCGGCTATCATATTATACTCCCCGCTCTCGAAATGGGAGAAGGAAATAGGAAATCGCCTCGGCCAGAGATGAACTAGGAACATAATCAAAAAATAGTGTGGCGCAAACGGCGCAGATCAGCCCGGCATGCATGCATCCCCCCCGCCTCCTGGTTGAGCACTAAATAATAAGCAGCGGGGTTGCTCGGGATGGCTTGTGCCATTGAGAAGAAAGTGTCCCCCCCCCCACACACACACACCCCCTCTTTTCTCTTTCTTTTTAACCCCTCGGGCATCTATTGGCTTATAGCAGCTTATGTGTTTCAGATGGAGGATAAGAACAGGGATGCTTCCCTCATGTGGTGATCCTACATTCCTTTATAGACAATAACTGCACAGACAAAAGAAGCTCCCAACATGAGTGTGTAAAACATTTTCCTCCGACACGGCTCATAACTGGGGCGGTTTTTTTCCATCAGCAGCAATAAAAAAAAAAGCCAATTTCCTGTTATTATAAAGAACATGAAACTAATGAAAGTGTGAGAAAGTAGAGGAAGGATGTGGGTTTTGTTGTTGTTGTGATTACGAGGCGAAGCAAAGTGGAAGCTGCAGAAAACAAACACAATTCTTTCATTTCTATTTCTACCTCCTGAAAAAGACAAAGACACTGGAGCTTTGAGACGGTTGCTGAGTGTATGATAGTGTGTGTGTCTGTGGGGTGAAGTCGCAGAGAAGTAAATGTGCTGGACACGTGTGTTTGTGTGTGTGTGTGACACAAAGTGTGTGTGACAGCGTTAAGCCTGAGTGAGAGGTGAAAGGACTGCTGTACTCACAGTTGTGCTCTTGTTTCCCTGTGGTCTGCCGGCGTGTCAGAGTTTCATCCTCTCAGCGTCTCTCCCTGGGCTGGGCTTCCTCTTCCTCTTCTGACCAAAAGGTGTGAGGAGGAGGAGGAGGTGGAGGAGGAGGGGATACACGGATTGAGCGTTAAGGAATGAAAACCAAAGAGAGAGAGAGAGAGAGGAAGAAGTCAGAGCGAGCTGGAGACAGAAACAGACTCAGAGAGAGAGAGAGAGAAAAGACATATAGTGTGGATGGAGGGAGGGCGAGCGGTGGCATGCGATTGGCCGGTCAGCCCGGGAGAGGGAGCGTCGGTCTCGCCGGTGTAAGGGCGGCGGGCTGCCTGCACCCCAGTCCGTCTGCCGGCTTCTCCGATTTAAACACCTCTAGAGCCGCTTGAGCCAAATTCCTGCAGCAATGCAACTCACCAGCTAGCTCGCCACTCACACACACGTGCACACGCACACACACCGGGGAGGAGGAGGGAGTGAGGCAGGCGAATTCAGAGGGCCGATGACAGCTTCAAGCTGAAGCTTCTCCTTGGCTCCTCATCAATGACAGGTACTGAGGAACAAGAGACAGAGGAAGGCTCCCCCTCCCATTCACACAGCTCTACACACACATACACACACACACACGTGCACACAAATCACTCCCCCACATCCAAGACACCCTCCTCCCCTCCCCATCTCAATTACCATAGCCGCAGCAGATGTATTGGGCTTGTCAGCTCTCAAGCAAGGCTGAGGAGGAGATGTGGGCTAACTTATCTCATCTAATTTAACCCAGCTATAATCAGACAACACTGTGGAGCTCATTTATGGTCAGGCTGGACACAGGGCTCCTGGAGGTGAGAGGTGGAGGAGGCAAGACGTGGAGACAGACAGACAAACTCCAATTAGCTCATCCTAGGTCAGAGAGCAGCAGGCTAAAGGTGCAGGCTGCAGCCGAGAAAACACAAAGAGAGGGAAAATTCACAGTGCTGCAGCCTGGATGCTGCAATCTAACAGTGATTCATGATTCTGCCAATACTATCGGACTCATTTCAGTGATCCACACCCTCAACATTTCAAAAACTAGATTCGGTCCAAACAAGAGGCACTATCATGGATATTAAGCCTGACATTTCTGCAGTTGACGCCCAGTTTGCAGCCGAATGTCAAGCGGTGGTATTCTTTTCCCCCTCATTAAATGTTGTGCCCGGTCAACAGCGGACCCATTCCAATCGGCTCCACACAATGTCCCATGAATCCCATCTCCGTCCTCTTCACTCCACCAAATTCAATTAAAAAGAGAAATTGGCAATTAGATCCCCGTTATGATCCTGTAACAATGATCTAATCTGTAATTCATTGGCTGGTGTTCCCCTGGGGTGGAGAGGGGGTGCTGCTTGATGGAGTGGCTCAGAGACTTCTTGGCATTCACTCTGGCTGGGGTGGAGCCTTGCGGGACCCGGACCCCCCCCCCCTGGCTCTAAACCAAGGGCCTGTGTGGCGTGAACTCCGGGGGCCGCTCACTTCGCCAGCGGCAAGAACACAAACCTGTGACACACGCTGGTTGGTTTCGCTCTCGTGTGCACGAGGGCTTGTTCTGCAGGTTGCATGTGTAATATATGTGCACGCATGAGAACACAGGAGTGGCAGCGTGGTGTGCAAAAGCCAGGGATGTACACAAACAGCCGGCTCCTCCCATGGGAAGAGAATTTTTTACTCCCTAATTGAATTATGTCAATTCCATTTGCTTAATGAAGGGGAGGGGGAAGGGGGGGCAGTTTGCCCTTTCTGGGGCTGCAGGCTAACAGTCGCATTGAGACAAGCCGGGTGGAGGTGGTCGGGGAGAGTTGGGGTTGCAATATCCAGACTGGAACCCTTGCCCTCTTAGCACCTCTCTTACTGGAGTCGTGCTACTGGGGCAGCACTACAGCTCCACCACATGTGGACTGTCTGCAGCACTTAGCTTCAGCGCTCTGACCCGCAGCAGCAGCCATGTTGCTATTTGTTTAAACGGCTTGTTACCTGGCAACATTTACAACTCTTTTTTCACCCATTGCATGGCACTTATATTTAGTTCAGGGATAAAAGCGGTGTCCTTTTAGGAGACACACACACTACTCAGAGAGTCAGTGTCAACAGGAAAGCAAACTGACTATCATATATAAAAGTGTGTGGGCTTGTGACGAACACACACACACACACATGCATGCATGTTCGCACAGGAACAGTGTGATTGCTCTGCTTCGCTCGTTTAGCACTTCTAAGGCAGAGATCCCCAGAGGCCACCCATCACATCCAGTTACTATAGCGCTAAGACACGACCGAGCCCCACCTGGCTGCTTTCACCTCAATCTGCAGGAGGCAGGAGGCACCACGACCGCTCTCCTTTACACTTACTCACACACACCCGTCACCAGAGATCAAAGATGTGGACACACACAGCCAGACAGACACACTGATATCTCACACCAAAGACCGAGACCACTTCCGGGTATGCAGACTTTCACAGACTGGCATTAATTCATCACAAACCTCCTCTTTGTGCTTCCTTTACTGCATCTCCACCGTGCTGACTTTTCCTGGAAGGCGTGAAAAGAGTCCCTGAATTCCCAAGTAGAAGTCCTACAAGAGCACAGAGAAAGTCATTTCACCCCTGCCCCTCCACTGAACTTAAAGAATTTGCTGTGATTAACATAAAATGAGTAAAATGGCTCAGCCAACAGAGTGATGTTATACATCTGTTGTTACTCCATTAACAGATGCTCTAAAAGAAAAGGGCTAATGAGACGTGGATGCTTTTATTGTGGAGTCATGCTGATGGTGTCAGTAGCTGAAAACAGGGTGTAATGGGCTTGCACTGGGGGGGCTACCCCAACAGATGCAAACAGCAGAAAGCTTGATTGGGAGTGTGAAAGTGTGGAAAGGGTGGGAAATGAGGGGATAAAGGATATGGAGGAGGTCTGGCCGGTGATTAGTGAGCTCCCTTGCTGGTTGAGCCTGACTTGTCACAGGTTGACATGGGATGCAATTATAGAAGGGAAGTTTCCCAGCCCCTCAGGCATGTGCCAGGCATGCTGTCAGCGCCGGCTGATGTGTGGGCTCTTGGCACTGCCAAAGGTGTCACAGGCGCTTATGTGTGCACAAAACTGCTACACCCCCATAAAAATTGACCTTAGCTTTTCCACATGCACTGGATGATGACTGTGTTCACGAGACACTGCACACAGGTTCCTTCTGTTTGAGCATTTGTTAAACCCCCCTACTCCACTCCTGGCCTTAGCGCCGTCTCATCTGAAGCCACAAGGAGAAGCCAAAAGCCCAGCCATTCTGCTTCTTCCTCACACTGTTCACACATCTTCTCCTCTTCCTCCATCAGCCTGCATACAAGTCTGCCAGCAGTGCGAGTAAGCTCTATAAGACCCAAGGCAAATTACCACAGTGGGACACAACATTTCTGTTCCACTGGCTTCCTCTTCCTCATCATCGTCCCCCCCCCCTCACGTTTTCCCTGCATGTCACAAATCAAAGTGTTCACCTCAGCGAGTGCAGCTTAAAATGAATTCAGTGTCCTCCACTGGAAGATTCTTGTTGATGCTATTGTGTAAGGGAGAGGAAGATGCTCCGCTATGCCTGAGGGGGGAAATAACAACTTCTGTTCAACCTTTATTTTTATTTTATCATAACTGCTTTTCTCTTTTTTTAATTTCCATCAGAAAATTGATTTGTACAAAGTCTTCCACACCACCATCTAGTGGTTTGAAAGCCATACTAGTGACCCATCAGGTGTGATTTTCCACTTCAGACATTTTTTAGAGGGGAAATGGCCTGAAATTGGATTCTTTGGCAGCTCACAGTTCCTTTAAACTAGCCTTCAGCAACATAACACTTAGAGGCACCGCTATCCCTTCCAGAAAGTTCTGAAGATGTTGCTGCTAATCCTGAAAGAGGGGGTGGAGCGACAGCTTGGTGACTAACAAACATCCAGCTGCAGTCGCATGCAGAGATGCTGTTTAACACGTTTAGAGGGCAGGAAATAGGATGAAGCCATGAAGAAGTGGTGGAGCAGTTGTTAGCAAGCTTATGGAAGTGACCGAGGTCTGCAGCCATGCCCTGCTGCTGCTGTTAGCCAGACACCAGGACGTGTCCCTGTGTCCTCTACCTGCACCCCGCTGTGATGGCAGCAGGACAGCATATGACGCCTCCTTGCCCCTTACAGTTCAGAGCCTGCCGCGCTGACCGAGAGGGCTTGATTATATCGGCGTAACAAGAGCTAATTAAACAGAGTCTGATCAGGGAGTAAATTATTTAACACAGCCCACAAGTCCTGATGACTCGTCTTTAGATCCTGAATCACAGTCTGCTTTTTAGTTGCTTTTGTTGCACTTAGCTCGCTCCTTCTGCTGTTTTACAACATTTGCACAACTGCTCTTTCATCTCTTAAATGGCGCCATTCAGTAGCAGCGCCGCAGTCGTGAAACAGTCACAGGAACAAATGCTGGCCGCAGTTTGTGGAGATAAGATTGTGTGAGCAGAACGTGAGGACAGGGACGGGAGGCGTCCTTTCAGATCAATGCCTAACGGGTGACAGGAATATCTCTGCAACGGTGTTAACTTTGGGGTCTTTACGCTTTCAAACTCGTGTTTTTGTGATGGAAAACCATCCTACATGGTGGATTTTGAAGCGAGCAGCTTGTTTTGCTGATGCTCGGATTGGGACTGTGTGAGCGAAAGTTCACAGTGAAACTGCTGTATTCTTTCACACAGCATGGGATGGCATTTCCCATTTCTTTTCTTCAGTGTTGTGCTCTTTTTTTCTGACAGCGGCGCTCTCTCTGGACCAATTTCAGACTTTCTGATCACCCATTGCACCATGCACATCTTTCAATGGCTACAGGGCGCTAACAGCAAAACGAGCCCACAGAAAATCACTGACCCCTGACAGAGCCAAGCACATACAGAAAAACATCTGCTGCATTATAAAACCTAAAATTATGTGTTTACAATCTGCTTGTCACCAAACAATTAACCCTAAAAATGCTCCAGACTACGGCAGCCTGGTGGCATCTGGATGCTGCGCAACGTGTTTGACATCATTTACAACCTTCCAGCAAGCTGAATAAATCAATTAGTTTTAACAACACTGAGTCAGCTGGAACCTAAATAATATGTCATGTTCTAAGACTTTGAGGGGGAACCTAAAAATGTATTAATTTAATAGAAATGATTAGTATCAGCATGGCGACAGAGGAAAAGGAGGATGTGAGTTACATTTAAATGTGGACACGCTGTAGCTTCTTACAGGGGTTCCCAGCCCGGTCATAATGCTGCCGGATTCCTGCTCAAACCCGTCTGATTTAAATTGATCACAAATTGGCAGAACTTCATAGGCTTTTGGATCCATTAAATGGAAACCAGGTTTGGAAGCAGGTACTATGGAAGCAGGAACACGTGAGCAGTCTTTCAGGACAGATATTGGACACCACTACCCTTGCTATTACAACAGTAAAATACTCTAGATGTAAAAGAAGGTTTTGCAGATATCGGCATCAGGTCCGATACTGGATGTATTCACACATGATACCATGAGAGAAGATGATTTTAGGACTGTGTGGGATTTCACCAGAGATCACCGTATTCTCCTCATTAATGAGGTTTCTGATGGTTTCAGGCCTTACAGGAATCTGTGCAGGCATTCACACTCCCAAACAGGAAGTGACCTTACAGAAACCACAGCAACATTTTATCATTAAGACATTAGGATGGGAAATCCCATACTTCCCAGTATTGCTTCAGAATTACCAGTCTGGGCGAAGCGCACACTGCTCCCATCTGCTATTTATAGGTGAAACGAATGGACAAGAGGAGAGAGAGAGCCTGATGTCCTGCTCTGTCCATTACAGTCTTAGTGCCTACTTCAATATGCACAAAGGAACTGAACATCCTCACACACACCGCACACACCACACACAC
>JBAMIG010000022.1:19678321-19690055 GCA_037177335.1 Kiunga ballochi | reverse complement strand
TGAGAATCTCCCATTTCACTGGATCCCAAACCTATATTAATGGATTGAGATGATGTTGAAGCAGCAGCTGGAGTTGGTTAGTTGTGACATGGTGCATTATCCTCCCGGAAGTATCCATCAGATGATGCTGACATGGTCAACAACGCTCAGGGAAGCGGCGGTGGTTAAACCATGTCATGTCGGTATTAAGGGGCCCAAGTGGGTCAGTAAAATACCCTCTACACCATTACCAGTATTGACCAAGGCAGCATGGATTCCTGTTTCCTGTTTGCAGCTAATTCTGATCCTACCATCTGAATGTGGAGCTAAAATGCAGACTCAGACCAGTAACGTTTTCCATCTTTTATTGTCCAGTATAGAGAAGTGTGTGAATTGTAGCATCAGCTTTCTGTTACCCGATGTGATCTTCAGCGGCATTTCAGTCCAGACAACTGCTGTTTACTTGATATTTTCTTTCCTTCAGATCATTTTCTGCTAACTGTGATTGTGTTTAAAAATCCTAGTAAATCAGCAGTTTCCATAACAGCCAGATCAACCCCCATGCTACCTTCAAAGTCATTTAAATGTCCTTTTTCTTATTCTGATGTTCAGGTTGGATTCCAGCGAGTCATCTTTACCATTTCATCATGACTCGATGCTGCCATGTGATAGGCTGATTAGATATTAGTGTTACCAAGCAACTGAACAGGTGGAGCTGATAAACAACGTGGTGAGTTGTCGTATTTTATATTTAACATTAAGAAGCAACAGTATTAATATTCACTGTCCTGAGTTACAAAAAGGAGGCAGAACTCTGGGAGCTTGAACTGATGTACTGACTACTCTGGTTTTATGTGTTTTGCTAAAACATCAGTGAAAACATCCATATTTACTATCTGTTTTATCCATTGCAGCATTTTCTTTAAAATGCAGACATGGGTCTTTGCTTTGCAGAAGTTTAGTGTGAAGCATGCAACAGGTTCAGCTGACGGCTTCAAAGCAGCGACCTCCGTCTTTCATTATGAAAATCAGATGCAAAGCAAAAGTCTTGGACACGAGTGACTTTCAAAGCCAGAAAGACAAAGGACACATATCACACAAGCTTGTCCTCTAACAATCTTCCCCGTATTTTGGTTTCTGCTCCATCTCGACGGATTCTTCATACCGTATGCTTTCCTTTTTACCCACTCCTTTTGGTCAATATTAGCACAATGAGCTCCTGCTACTTGATGTACCCCAGTCAAATTTACCAAACACGGTTGGACTCGTGCTATTAAATCTGAAGATGAAAGAATCACCAAGGGCAAACAGCTCCCAAGGCTATACACCAAATACCCGGACTCACATAACACTGAGGCACAATTACGAATTTAAATGAACCCTGCATAAATGTGCTTCTACAGCGAATATGACTGACTTTGAAAATATCATAATTAGTTTCCAACTTGGCTTACGTTGTGCAATATGTAAAGTCCAATGGCAGTTTATTTGCTGATCTACTGCACTGATAAGTTCATCCGTTTGATCGCAGGATAAAAATAAGACATGTGACGCCTGAAGTACCCAAGAAAGAACAATATCATTAAGTGAACAGCTGTAAATGTGTCCTCCAGGAGGAGTCCGACTTGAAACCAACATCTATTTTACCTCAGCAGTATTTACTTTCAACATATAATTCCAACTCTATTACAGCAGATAGAGAAGGACAAATACAACAGACAAATGGAAAGGAGGAGCGAGAAAGGTGCAAGGAGGAAGAGAGGGAGGGGGCAGCTGTAAGAGATAGAGCGAGAAGAGGATGATAAGAAATCACAGATAAATTCTCTCGGGTGCAGACGTGTTCCAGAGAGGAGTGACCAATCAAGATAGAGTGAAAGAGGGGGTAAAATTGTGATAAGAGTGATGACAGAGTGTAAAATGACTCAGTCAACCCTGGCAATGGCATTGATGCTGACCTCCCATCCCTCATCCCAGCTCAGTGGAGGACTTCCAGACTGCCAGCAGGACGCCGGGAGCACCTGCTGGTTTTCACGCAAGCGGAAAAAGCTGCAAAGTGTCCAAAACAAAGGCCTCTGCACACTCATTTGTCATTTACATCCAAGTTTGTGGTCCTACAAGCAGAACTCTGACCAAAAGTCTTCAGGTACGATAAAGCAAGAAACTTTTCTTTTCTAAAACCAATAGCACAAATTCATCTATCATGTTTGTGATTTACAGGGATGTAAACATCTATATCCCATATCATTGTAACACTTTGTTGGTCCAGGATATAACAACAACAACAAGGCTGGAATAAAATGTATCCCAACTAACTTTTAAATCAAAATTCCACCATTAGGTCCAGTTCAGTACCAAACAAGTCAGCATGTATTCTTTCTGTAGTAAGATACCTGAATCAGTTAGGGTCCACCTCTTACTGACCCAACAGAGTCTGCATGTCTCGGCACCAAGAGCAAAGCAGCGACACTCTGTGTTTAAATATAGAGCGGACCTTTTAAAACCACATGATAGAAAGTAGGAACAGAAACTGCTGCATGGTTAGTTTGTTCACATTCATCCATCATCAAACTACTGCAGGGTATTAAAGGCCTGGTAAAAGATCAGGTTCAGCAACACGACTGAAGTATTTAAAAGCAGCTGAAAGGAGAAGCCGAAGGATGCAGCACAAGCAGAAAGACCCTGCTGGCATTTTCCATCAGGTGAACCTAACTGGGGATGGTGGATGAGCTCAGGATCGCCTGAAAAGTGGTCAAGTAGGGCAGGGTTCTCAAGAGCCGCTGTGCTGCAGGTTTTACATGTATCAGCACAGCAGAATCATATTTATGGTGCTTTGTGCAGAACTTGATAAGGAATAAATAAAAATAAAACAAATAAGATAAAAATAATTGTTTTTATTTTATTTAGAAGGCTGAGACCACCAGTGAAATTGCTGATGACTCTGAACCACAGCAGCCTGACTACAGAGCTCCACTGTGAGGACGGCTCCAGTGCATGCCCTGCTCTCAGGACATCTCCACCATGAGGCAGGAAGAAAAAAAAAAGACTTTTCAAAATAAGTTGCATTGCAGAACTGTATCCAAGATAATCTAAAAAAAAAAACCTTAAAATCAGCCAATGGTGGGTTCAAATAATTCCACTGTGGTCTGTATCAAGTTTTAAATAACAGGAAGTGCATCATTTTGAGCATTTTTCTATATATGTACCTATTGATTAGCAGATGATGTGTTATAAGCACCATGTTGCATCTGGATCACCCTATAAATACCATGAGGCACACTAATTACACAAGCATACAGTCTCCTGTCCTCATAAAAAACATCCTTTTCCATGAATAATAATGATTTTGACATGGCCTGCCGGTTTAAATAGGAATAAATATGTATGATATGACCACTGTACATGCACTGGAAGAGCAAGACTTAAGATCTTTATCTGAATGTTATGTTTATAGTATGTTTTTACTGACAACACTCCAGTAAGTGTCATTTATTCTTCTTCTTTTTGGTTTCAGGTACCACGTGGTTCTTTTCTCTCCAACAGGAAAATATTCAAACTGGAGTCACACATGATGAAACTACGACCGTGTTTCAGAGTAATAAGGATGTTTCTCTTTATTTTTCCCAGCTGAGATAAAAAATATTAATAAATTCTTTTCATAAACATAAACTTCCTTAACTTAACTCATTGCAACCACAGACTGAAAGGTCCTTTTGGACTTCATCGGCCCACAAACTGTGTTTATAATGTGTTTTAAAGATGCTGTTTTACAAACCCTGCATGGCAGATGTTGGAGGAAAGACCTTTCAGATTTTATTTACCTTTTTAATAATCCCAGTAAAGCTTTCTGGAAGGTTTCTTTGTCTTTGAGGCCTCTACTTGACCTCCAACAGACCTCTTTACCAACTTATTTTTATTCATAACACAGCTTGATGAAACAGCTACCAGAAAATGCTTTGCTATGATCTGAGCGCCTTCCGTCGCTTTATTGACATCAATTATGCTAAATTCTAAGAGTATCAGACACTCAGAGGACCTCACAGCTTAGAACTGCTGGGATAGCTTGAGTGGTCATTATTTAAAAGCTTTGAACAACCCTAACAAGCTACTTCAGGCCCATGTTTTCAGAAAGGCTAAATATCTTCAGGCTAGCAGATTTTTCAGAAGGATCTCATTATTTTGCTTTGAAATTGAACAAAATAAAATGATCATAAAGAAAACATTGTTTCATATCAATCTATTAGCTTTGTAAAATCGGTTTAATCTCTTCAGGGAAGGGTTTTTACATGTTCCTATAGGAAATATCCCGGGTTAAAGTACAATCTGCTCCGGATGATTCTCAAAAGTTTTAAAAGTGGTTTTATTTGCTGATGATGCAAACATGTATCTTTCTGGCAGTGACATACAAATTCTAACACAACTATTTTATACTGATTTAAATAAATTAAAAATATGGATGAACAGCAATTAAATTTATGCAAAACAAAATAATATTATTGGGAAATCATAGAGTTAATGTACCATGTCAGATACAGTTGGGGTTACTATTGAAAGAGTAAGTGATATAGAATTTTTAGAAGTAATTATCGATGAAAAAATTAGTTGGAAATCTCAAATTAAGCACAAATAAACCAAGATTTTAAGATAGTAAATTACTTTACTATTCTTTACTTTACTGTTCATTGGTACTTCCATATCTTATGTATTGTGCAGAAGTTTGGGGTAACAACTACAAAAATACAACATATCCACTAATCCTTTTGCAAAAGAAAGCTAATTCAAATGAATTATTTTTACAGGCAAGACTTATAAAATTCACAGATATTGTGAAATTTTGAACATTACAAATTTTATTTGAAGTAAGAAATAATCTCCTTCCAGAACATATTCAGAGCTTATTCATGGGAAGGGAAGGGGTTATGACCTGAGATGTTATCCTAACTTTAGAGCACTTAAGGTACGCACAACAAGGAAATCTTTTGTTTTTGTATTTCAATTTTATGAATTAAATTGTGAAATAGCCTGAGGGAGGCACTGATGATGTAGAAACATAAACCAGTTTAAAAAACAGGATAAAGAAAGGATTTTTGCTAAATATGCAATAGAAGAGTGTGTCTGATTAATGTTGTGGTGGAATGTATAAAGGTGTTTTGTTAATGCATTTATCATTTTTAATGTTTCATAGAATATTACTATTATATAGGATAATGATATACGATATTTAATATATTACTATTGTAACAGGAAGCTAAATATTTAAGTAATGATGATTTTTTAGGAAGAAGTGGGGTAATATAAGTCTGTACTTCCCCCCCACTCCTTTTCGTATATGTAATTATAATGTTTGGTTGTTGTTGTTCAACTGTTTGTTAATTTCTATTTATTAACGTATACCAATTTATATATATTAATTTCTGATTACATATTCTAAATAAAACTCTTGAATTGAATTGAATTGAATTCTTTATGCAGGATTCCTGTAAATAAAACATTTTAGTTTGTGTTGTTTCTGTTTCCGTTTAGATCGCTGCTAACAAGCACAGACTGATATCACCATGATTGATAAGCTACTTCCAGATGGTGGTGGATCAATCCAAATACCTAATGTATGGATACCAACATTGGCATAGTTATCGCTGATACTCATGTGAAAACATCGATACTTCAATAAAGATTCAGAATCTTCCTAAATCCCCCAAATCAGAATTTCTTACCAAGAAGATGCCAAACACACATTTAGATGATGTAAAAACGTTGCTGTTCATGTGATAACATGTTAAAAAGGAAAGCGTTGACGGATCAATGGCTTCGCATCAACCCGCTCACTTAGACAACCGATAAAAAAGTACCGATGATATCAGGCCTGTCTTTCATTGGTATCGCATCATTTCCACCCACCCCTACTTCAAATGAGCAGCATTTAATAGTACAACGTCTTGCAAAAGGAGATTTTGTCCAGGTTTCAGTGGGATTATCATACTGTTAAAGATTCGGTGAGTAATTCAGAAAGTTAACAGGTTTGATCTCTCATTCAGAGCCGCTGATGAGCAGACAGCAGGTATTTGAAGAGACCGGTGAACTCATGCAGCCATGAAGCTGTATTTAGGATTCGCTTAAGCATTGATCACACAGTGAGCTCAGAAATACACAAAGACTCATTTAAAACCAGCTTTACTCACTGATGAATGATGTGCTACAGTGGATGCTCCACACACATGAAGCTCTGGATGGCAGGGAGTAACTGGGAGTCAGGGTATTCAGGATGGATTCAGCCCAGTCGGGTCGGTTTCTAATAAAGCTTTTCCTGCTGTGATGTAAAGATGAAGACTCTGCTGCAGAAACACCAGCAGGATGTTCACCTGTTAGGGGTATCCAGGTAAAAAGATTCTGGTGTCCTCACTGAGAAGCAGGCAGGAGCTATTGATGGACTTCCAGTTTTACTGGATGAGTTGTTGGATATGAAACCAAAACTCTGCAGTCTGGAAAATTTATTTCCCACTCAATGTAAAATAAAAGTAAAAAACCTCACCGGTGTATGTTTTCACTTCAGTAGGAAGTGTTGTGCAGATTGCTTTGGAATATTGGGTTTTTAGTGATTAATAAAAAAAACTGCTTTCATCAGTTTGTATCAATAAAACACACATTATCATAAAAACTGATGTGATTTTTGACTATTAAAACCTCTACTTATTGTCACAGACATTGATTATTTTGGGAGAAGTTAACAAAATTGGCATATGCAGAATAATTTAAAAAACATTAGAAAGATTTAATGAGTTTTGCATAAACAACAACATCAAATGCACGTTTTTTTAATTAAAAATAAGCTTTAACTCATTTTATTCCCACTTGTCAGGAACCTTTGTTCTGGTTCCACTCCAGCTGATTGCATTTGGGTTTGGATCCATAATGGTTTGGTCAGATTTAAGGGCCAAAGTGATGCTCTGGTTCACAGAAACCTGCACTGAATGCTAAAAGCTGCTGCTCATTTTCCTGTTCACAGTAACAACACTGCTGCTTTTTGATCCGGACACACCTCTGCACACCCCTAAACACATCACCAGGCTCACTCGCAACTTTGTATTGATTTGTGCCGGGAAGAGAAATCTGGGTTATCACTGAGCTAAACGTAGCTGAAAATAAGCATTTTTATTGTACATAAAGGTTTCAGGAAGCCGTCGGTTCATTAACTTTAATTTAAGGTGCCGTTTGGGGCCCTGCCTTGTATGAGAATAAGGTATGAGCTTTAATTCCTTCAGCACACCTTTAAGTGGGTTAGATCTCCTCTGAGGAGGGCAGTTTTTATTACAAGTTTCAGACTCATCCATCACTGCAGCTGTAAAATCACACCCTCAGCCGTATCATCTAAAATGAAAGTGTAGCAGGACCCTGTCAAATGTACATCTCTGCACAATGTTGTCAGATTGCAACCAGAAACAGGAAAGTTGGTCGTAACAGATGTCATCTCTGCACTGTGAAAATTGTGCGGACACTAATCTTGAAATAAACACAGAGAGGAGCACACAGCACAGGGATGCACGGCGTCCTCCGTGGCGTTGAGTGGTCGGGGTGTCAGCGGTCGTATTTTGCAGCATCTACAGGATGACATCTGGAAGATGCCTAAATAGATACTGGAGACAGACTGCAAATGAGAAGCTGTTTTGTCTCTATCTCTAGCACCAGTTGGCACAACGAAGATAAGTCAGCCAGTAAAGAGAGATATTGGTTGTCCAAGCTGTTACACTTTCATCTGCCTGCACTGAGGAAAACACTGTGTAAATGTTTCACACATGTTTATATTACATTTTAATGCTGCAATAACCAGGTAGGAAAGTTTTTTTTATGTGTTTATAGGATGTATTTGTTATTTTTAACGCTCCATCAGAGTTATAAACATATTGAAACTAAAAAAAGGGCATAAAGTAAAGCAACATGTGCAATGCTTCAGTATATCTAATTTGCATCTTTAACTAAATTAAACGGTAAAAAGGAAGGAAAGAAACCTGGAAGGAGATTCCACTCTATTTAAGAACAATTCCCATTTAAACTGGGTATAATTGCACTTTAATATTCCAGGAGCTCCTCATTTTCTACCTGCATCATACATTTTCATATGCAATTGATGCAAAGGTGCATTTTGTTTGTGAACAGTTGACGGTTGCAAAGTGCACACATATTGACAGTGATTAGAATCCATGAGGACTCGTTGGCAATGAATATTCAGGAGCACCTGTGTGCAGCTGAACCTGCGATTCAGCAGTGCGTGGTTGGAGCGTCGGCTGCAGACTCTAAGATGGAATCTGGGAGAGCAGAAACGGAGAGCGTTTGTTGGTTTATGTCCTGACAGGCTCCAAGAAAGTGAGGCACGCTGTCACAGTTCTCCCTGTTTCTCACATTGATGGAGAAAAATGAATCCCAATGGCATACATTTCATAACAATGTGTATTTCCAGCCACTGTTAACACCCACCACAGCAGTTTAGCCACAAACAACTTTGTTTTCCAGGAGCATTCTCATTTTGCACCAAATCTTGTTAAATCCCCGTCACACTCTGATTGCTGCCGGTTAACCTTGAAGCTGCTTTATTGGACTGAGATCATGTTGAAGAAAGCAGTTGGAGATGATGTGGTGACATGGTTCATCATCCCTCTGGGAGTACCCATCAGAAGATGCTACACTGGGATCATAATGGGATGGACATGGACAGCAACAATACTCAGGTAGGATGTGGTGGTTAAAGCATTGCAGCAGCAGCAGCTGGAAGCATTGATCCAAAGCAGGATGCATCCATGATGCTTCCACCATGTCTTTGTAGACCTTCTGCTTCAAGGCTGGATGTGTTCAGAGGTGTTATTCTGCATATCTTGGGTGATAAGCCCACACGGTCGACCTGATGTTAGTACAACTATTCGGACCATTTCTTGCAGATCAGACAGAGCATAATGATCATATTTATACTGATACAGCTCATTTTAATCAGCTGTGAAAACAGATGTGGTGTATGTTTTATGAAAACAGCACAGCAGAAAGCAGCAGATCTGCATTTCCGGTCCACAGACCCAAAGAGTCACAAGCTACGTCTGCAAACATCACATCTCACGGTTCCTATTCCAGCTGCAAAACCACATCTGCCAATCCCAATCCATGCTTAAACTTTTCGTTTTGTTTCCTCAGAACCCTAAAAAGCTTCAAACAGCATTTGATGCAAGTTAAAACAGCTGGTACATGTTTCCTCTGCCCAGCAGCAGCTTCCTCCTGAAAGCTGAAACATGCACGTTTGCAGCCATCATCGACCAGCGCTTCACATTAAAGCTCCGACTCACATCAGCTTCACAGGTTTATGGTGCAGGCAGAACATTCACAAATGGCAGATTTATTTAGAAATATGAGGTTGCACTGGTATGCAGTGAATGAGTTCAGATAGGAAGCAAAGCAAACATGAACGAATGGGTTTGATTCTCTTTACAGATGTCAACAGTTCAACAGTAAAAATCTGAAAGGGAAACCACTGAGTGGTTCATTTCTACTTAACTGTCAATTAGTTTCACTCTATCTTTATTATTGTTTATTAATAAAGAGAAAACATTTTTTGAAAATCTGATTACTTCATTAACTGATGCAATAAATGTTCAAATATCAGATTATAGAAGTAATCAATAGCTGCAGGCCGGGACAGAGAAGCACTTCTCATAATTAGATTCCCATGCTTTTAGCTGCTGCAGTGCTTTAGCTTCCATCTTCCTCCCCGCTCACATTTTACATCTGATCGTTTTGTTGAATGATTTTATTTACAGTATATGTTTATATAATTTGGTATATGTGACCCAACTCATACATCATGTGAAAATGTTTTTAATTAAATATGTAAATATATCAGATATAAATTACATACTTTTTATACTTTTCTGTTGATATATATATATATATATATATATATACACATATATACATACACGTGTATATATAGAATATATATATATATATATACACACATACACAAGGTGTGTTTAACAACTAGTTCTTCACATAATTAGTTTAATTTAAAACACATTACAATCCACCTGAGGAACACAGAGAAATGGGGCATTAGGGACGTTTCCCTTCATCGTGCAGAATTTATCTTAATTAAATGGAAGCAACTTATATTTCACACGAACCGGTCTGTCCTGTCTTCTATCTACTCTTCTCTCTGCTTTTTATAGTTGGAGTAACATCTGCAGTAATTCTAATAAAAAAAGAAGATCAAACAGCTTAGCATGTATTTATCTTTACATTTACATCATTCTGTTATTCACCAGCCAAAATAAACTTATTATTATTATATTATTATATTATTCCATCCTATGTAGTACATATTTGAGCCATTTTTCCTTTAATATCCACAGTGGCTGTTTTAGTCAAGTACTGGTTTAATGAGACCTGCTGAAGATCAGGAACATAATTTATTGTAACATCTTATATCCTAATAATAAACTATTACTGAACTTAAATCAGGAGGGCCAGTACTAAGACTGCAGGAAACTGAGACTGGATGTGTGTATTTTGATATATTTACAGTCCTGCAGGTTTT
Source organism: Kiunga ballochi (assembly GCA_037177335.1). Classification (NCBI taxonomy): domain Eukaryota; kingdom Metazoa; phylum Chordata; class Actinopteri; order Atheriniformes; family Pseudomugilidae; genus Kiunga; species Kiunga ballochi. The sequence goes on along the minus strand of JBAMIG010000022.1, from coordinate 19,679,509 downwards.
AGATGTCTTACTGACTAAACACATCTCTTTAAATATAAATGGTTCCCATTACCAGTCATGTTCACACATTAACCTTATTCAGGTGTTCTGCAGGAGGAAACACCCTAAACCTGCAGGACAGTGGCCCATAAGGACTGGTTTCTGGCCTTGATGTACAGTATGACCAGCAAAGATCCAAAGCCCAATGTTTTTGTCCGTTTCTTTATGAATTCTTTGCAGAATATTTTATTTTCCCAGTGTATTTTATATCCTACTTCACTCCAGAGGTCTTGTTTACCATAAATCGTCATTCAGGCATGAATACATCTCATAAGTAATGCACGCACATGTAATGTTAATCCAAAATGTTCTTCTAATTAGAGCCAGCAGAGTTGGTCCAGATGTTCTGTGGCACCTCATGGCCCCCTCTTCTCGTGGCCCTGCTGCCCCAGCAGCTCTGCGTCTGATGAGTTGTTAAGGTAACCAGTGAAAAGCCCATTCACAACCTCACACACAACACAATTCATAATGTTTTTTCATCAAAGCTTAGTAAATGACATTTTATTTCCCCATGTTTCACTTATGAAATGAGAGCCGTTAATCAACACGGCTGATGGTAATGCAGCGCTCCTACTCATGCTACAGCTCTCTGTTTTCCTAAATGAGACTCCACTGTTCAATTACGCTGCGGGTTTGTTGCCCACACAAATGACAATGAGTCAGTGAAGTGAAATGTTTCTTTCCTTATGCTGCAGCGTTGCCTTGAATTTTGCAGTGAGAGCTGCTGCCAGAGAAGCAAACTTCCCTGTGTGTGGTTAGAAAGTCGGGTCAGGACCCTGGAAGTTTCACCTCAAAACATTTCAGAAATAAACACCAGATTGTGGATGTTTTTTTGGTTTGCTCACACATGCACCCAACAGGAGGCAATATCATGCAGGAGACACAGCTCCTAGGAAAAGTTTTGCCTCATTCATTTTAAATAAGAAAGTGTTTGTTTGTTGTTTGGTTGTCACACATACCTCAGCCTGTTGTGTTCATGTGTCAGCTGCATGTGTTTTTGTGTTTGTTTGTTGTTTGGTTATCACACATACCTCAGCCTGTTGTGTTCATGTGTCAGCTGCATGTGTTTTTGTGTTTGTTTGTTGTTTGGTTATCACACATACCTCAGCCTGTTGTGTTCATGTGTCAGCTGCATGTGTTTTTGTGTTT
>JBAMIG010000022.1:19593883-19614104 GCA_037177335.1 Kiunga ballochi | reverse complement strand
CTCCATTCATCCATCCATCTGTCCATCCATCCATCTGTCCATCCATCCCTACCTCTATTCATCCATCCATCCATCCACCCATCCATCCGTCCATCCATCCCTACATCCATTCAGTTTATACCTATGAAGGGTGCGGGCAGCTGAAGTCTTGGCCAGTGATCATTGGCTGTAGACCCCAGACAGGTCACCAGTTTGCCACTGGGTCCCATCAACTGATGAAAGAATTTTCCAGACCTCTGTCATTACATAACAGCCTTTTGTTTCTCTTCATCCTGAAGTTTTGGAGTCGCTGCATCATATTTTACATGTAATGAAGCTGATCAGTGAAGCCGGAATAGTTTCTTTACTTGTTCATAAAGGTTCAAAATGTTTTTATTCATTTATCTAGAAATGAGGTTCGTCCATCTGTATGTTTATATTCTCACGGTATGGTTGGCACAGCATGATAGCAGGGATGATTTCTTTTATTTATTTAAGCAAACAGACAGGATTAAAGTGATAATAAATGGGAAAACATCTCTAATAAATATAAATAAATCAGCAGTAAGAGATACAGGGCATGGGAATCTTTTCGTGTTGTATTATGGAAAATAAGTCCAAATTAAGCAAAGCAGTGAAAAACTATGTTTATTTTTAAAGTTTGACACAGATCCTGTTGGTAGATCCAAAGTTTGACTCCTTTATTCGTCAAATCAAGGTTAGAAACTCTGAAGCATACTGAAAAACTAAATCCATTAAAGGCTAAAGATGAAACCCTAATTTAGAGTGTAGTAGAATCTGCATCACACCATCTTTATTTAACCCATTAAAGCTCGGGCTCAGACACGTTGCTAAAAATGAGCTGGGACTTCGTGTATGCATGGTTACCCCTCCACACACTCCTCTGGCTGTTGGGCTGGCTCTGTGTGGGGAAGGTGGACCGCAGCAGGGAGCGCTGAAGGCAAAAAAAACTCACTTTTCTTCTTGGAGAAAAAGCGAGAATCCCGCTGGATTCCCTGTGCAGGACTGAGAGGGTCAGATAAAGTTTGCTCTCCCTGCAAGTTCAGAGTGTGTGTTTGATAAAGTTCTCATAGCACAGATCTGAGACTCTCCCTGGTCTCAGCAGTCAGAAACACTCCTCCAAATCTTGCTGACAGTGGATGGCGAGCGGATAGAGTTAATATGAGAAAGCTGATGAATATGAATGAGGTAAATGAAAGCTGATGAATGTTATCCCTTATCTCCATAAAGATTAGACTATTCCCTTGAACCTCTGCCAAGGACACACACAATAAAGAACAAATTTGAAGAGTTAGCTTGTCTAGCAATTTGATGGACATTGATAAGGTTACATTGCAATGCAGTGATATATATATATATATAATGTTAGGATGAGAATAGTGAGTATAATCTGAGCTGAAACATGCAGGAGGACAGCAGCTGTAACAGTATGCTCCTTGCTTCCTCATGGCTGCTAGAATGCAGGTCTTATAAGGATCCCTACAATATTCAGGGGTGAATCTACACATTAGAGTTATTAAAACGAATATGTCTATAAAGGTCTTTTCTCCCCAAGAGACCACTGCTAGCTAACGATGAGATATATACTCTCATTCTCCTCTTCATTTTCCCGGTGTCAGATCAATCATGCACCATCCCAACTCAAGGTGAAAGCCATCAAAGTGTCATTCTCCTATTGTCAGTGATTCACAGGAAACTCTGACACACGGGCAGGAAAGCAGACAAACAGAAAGGCAGCATCAGCCGCTGAGTTAGGGGAGAAACAGGCAAGATGCCCGGAAAGATTAATCTGCTTTACTGCCAGTACTCAGGAGTAAAACGAGGGGGGAAATTCACTGTGAACACAACTCCCCGCCATAAAAGCGGCCCATAAACCTCATCAGGCCGCATGCAGAAAGAGAAGCGATAAAGTCCATCCAATCAATAAGATTAGATAAGTTGGCGAAACTTTGTACAGAAGTTTTTTGTTTTGGAGACCTCAGGTGGCATAAAAAGAGATGGACTTACTTAGACGTCAAACACTTAGCAGAAGGACCGTGTGGCGTTCACTGTCAGGGACATAACAGCTTCGGGACGGTTAATTCTGTGTTATAGTTTTTGTGGAGGATAGAAGGTCAGGTAGATTGTTTTGTTTGCTCTCAGATTGGAAGTCTGTATTGTGGCTATCTTGTTTTCTGGCATCGGCCGGTATCAGGGCTCTGGCTCGGTGCTAGTTTACTTACGTACAGTCTGAAACCAGCCATCACACCATGAACTAGGACGCTATAAGTACTCGTTTCTCTCCATGACTTTATCCTCAATGATCACCTCATCCGAAAAGAGACATAAAAGACAAGTGTAGGAGTTTCCAGTTGCGAGTAGCCCCACCTTGAAGTGTCATTTTATTTCCACAACATTCACCATGCTGTTGTCTGCGAGCCTCTGCCTCCTCTGGGCCTCCTCCATTCTGGGATTTCCAGTGAGCAAAGAAAAACAGAAGGTCCTCCTGATCTCCTTTGATGGGTTCCGGTGGGATTACGACCAGGATGTGGACACACCGAACCTTGACCAAATGACCAAGGATGGAGTGAAAGCCCCGTACGTCACACCTCCCTACATCACCATCACCAGCCCAGCACACTTCACCCTCCTGACAGGTAAAGCGTTTCATTTTCTACAACACTGCTGCCACTTGCATATCATGACACAACAGAAAACTGCTCAGAGTTTACTTTGCAGGGATTGGGAAAAGGGAAAAAAGCCAGAGGAAAAAGGAATTAGTTGTAATTGAATGTCCCAGGGTCCAACAGCTTTTATAGCTGAGTAAGATGATTATGCTTGGATGACTGAGGGAAGAATTCTGCTCCTTTTCTTATTTTGACTCTCAAATCATCAGTGCCTGTTAAAAGAAATTTAACTTCCTTGAAATTAAATTCCTCTAATCTGCAAGTTGGTCGTAAGACCTTGTCCAAAAGCGTCATGCCACTCAGCCTGTTGAGTTGATAGAATTTTTAATGCGAATGTGTCACGCTGTGAATAATGAGCACAGGCAGCCTGACAGCGATTTTCTCCTGCAGGCCGGTACATAGAGAACCACGGAGTGGTCCACAACATGTGTTTCGACACGACCACCGGCGCCAAGATTCCTTATTATCCGACTCAGTTTGTCAATGAGTGGTGGGACAACGGCACTCTGCCCATCTGGATCACAGCACAGCGACAGGTCCGTGTCTTTTGTCAAAACGTCTGAGTGATGCTGAATGATTTCAGACGCATCGCAGCAAATCAATCGGTGTGTAGATGGAAGTTAGATGCATGCATATTTACCTAAAAGCTGCAGCAGTAAGGGTAAGAACATACGGTAGCAGCTGATGAATACACACTCGTGTGTCATGTTTATGTAAATGTGGCCTCTTTTCGCCCCGTCCTTGCAGGGCCTGAAAGCTGGCTCGCTTCACTTTCCTGGCACGGCACCCAGCTACCAGAACGAGACTGTCATGCTGCGCGAGGTGGAGCCTTCCTTTTACAACTACAAGAACGAGACCGCTTGGAGAAGTAACACGGATAAGGTGATGGGCTGGTTCCGAGATGAAGATCTGGACTTTGTGTCGCTGTACTTCGGGGAGCCGGACGGCACAGGTCACACATACGGGCCAGATTCTCCTCAGCGTAGGGACATGGTGAAGCAAGTGGACAGAACCGTGGGCTACATCCGAGAGTCAGCTGCACAGCACGGCCTGACCGACATACTAAACATCATCATCACCGCAGACCACGGCATGGCCACGGTGTTCCGTGGATCTCAGGTGAATGAAATCACCTTGTCCAAGATCCCCGGCTTCTCCTTCCGAGATCTTTCCTTCCACCTGGTGGACTACGGCCCTTCTGGGATGCTGCTTCCTAAACCGGGAATGCTGGATAAGGTTTACAACGCTCTGAAGAACGCGCACCCACGTCTCCACGTGTACAAGAAGGAGGAGATGCCGGAGCACCTTCACTTCACCAAAAACGGCCGCATCCTGCCCATCATTTTAGTGGCCGACCCCGGATACGTCATTAACGGGGTGCGTTTGTGTGCACGCTAACACCAACATCAGGGACTTGTGCTGGAAAGTTTCAACTCAGAGACAGACAGGTGGTGCAGCGGCTTTCTGCCTGCAGCAAGTCTTATTGATTTACCCTTTAAAGGGTAAAATAAATTGCCATTTGTGCCCATGTGAGATACCACATTTAAAATGGCAAACATTTACATCTTCTGCTATAACAGTTTCAGTAAGAAATTAACAACAGTGGATTTATCTGATTATCATCTGCTTAATTGGTCATGAGGAAAGCAAATGACAAGCAGTTAGGGACAGCGATAAGAGACAACTAATCCGTACGTGTCATCGGGTTCAGTACAGAAATATCCTCATGTCTTGGCCACAAAAATTACTTAAAATTTTGCTCCTGGAAAATGATGAAAACGGAGCTCTTTTCAATCAGAAACAACGAGTTAAATTCTAATCTTAGTACATTACAATTTTAATCAAGTGCATTTGCTGGGATAATCCAGGCCTGGCGGGTGACATGCGGTGCTCTCAAATACTTCATGGAGCTATTCATGCCTCGAAATTCAGAATTAGCATTTTCATTTGGCTCACTCAGCCACTCTGCTGTGCAGCAACTTCACAGCTCCATGTGCCAGTCCACACTGTGAACCATCACACCATAACTTAAAGAGTAAAGTGCTAAAATCATATCTGAGGTGAGGAATCAGGCCTGTGCATCTACTGATAAAGAAGGTTATCTAAAGTCTTCAGGTTATACCCGGCAGTGATGAAGATATCAGCTGGCTCTTTGTTCTATCCCTTTATGGCTTATTCCCCTTTAAGTTTGATCCTTGAGGAGGATAAGCACATTAAGTCTGTTATGTAATTTCTAATATAACTGGGAATTCTATGCCACACATTACGTGACGCAATTCTGCTCATACACCAAAAATATAACATGAAATCATCAAAGGAGTTTGTGCCTTACAAGTATATATGAAAATGGAAATGTTCTAGATGGATTAAATTCCTCGTTTGAACATTTTGGGTGACAGCAGCCACATAGAGAGCAAAGCCCAGCCTGCTTTCTCCTAGCCAATACCTCCCTCTGCTGGAAGGAGGCAGCATCTGTGCAGCTCCTATGAAAACAGCAGCCTTATGAAACTTACACTCTAATTGAACCTAACAAACTGGGTCACGCTGGTTACATCATGCATCTTGTCCTTGCAGTATTTTCCGGTTCAGTTTAATAAAGGAGAGCATGGCTTCGACAACCGGGAGATGGACATGAAGCCTTTCTTCAGAGCCGTGGGGCCGGTGTTCCAGAAGAACCTCCTGGTGGAGCCCTTTGAGACGGTCCACGTCTACCCCTTGATGTGTCACATCCTGGGCATTAAGCCTGAGGTCAATGACGGTCACCTGAATGCCACCAGACACATGCTGGTTAGCAGTGGTCCTCCTCCGGGTGAGTTTACTCCATGCAAATGAGTCGCCCCACACCTGCTCCTTCATTACTGTGGGAAACTTCACCTTCATACCAACAACAAGCATTTTAATATTATCTGGGTTCGTCTCTGCAACTCTCCCCAAAAGGCCGACACAGACCCTTATACAAGACCACAAATGCATCACAGTGCTTTATAAATGGATCCAGCAGCAACTTTACAATCAAACAGTAAAACAGCCCCCCCCCCCACCCCAGCAGCTCCTTTCCACACAGATCACCCCCCCGTTATATTCCTGCATTCATTCATTTAACAGTAACTGATGATCAAACATACCTTTAGCATCTGAAATAGTATTAATAGTCAAACATTCATGAAAAACAACTCGTTTCATAGGTTCCCGCATCAAACTGATTAAACATGTCTAATTATGTTCATTTTGTTTCTCTCAGCATCTTTTCTGTCTCAGGCTGGTCATTCTGGGTCTGTTTCGGGTAATTCTGCATTTAATTGTGGTGTTTTTCCTTCTGTTTGGATCATTTGTGTTATAATGTGTCATAATGCATCTTTTTCTAATTACTTTAACATCTTGATTCTTTCACATTAACTCATTTTTGTGTCTTTCTGGTAAATCTGTGTCTGACATGAGAGCAACTGTAAGCTCTGAGCTCTACACTGAACCAAGGTGTTCTTATGGCGGCATCATGTGGTTGAGTCTGTACTAACAGAGCATAAAACTAAGTAACAGCTGAAATCAAGCAGAGCTGCTGTTTGATTCTGATGTCAGCAGCTTAGAAACGGTAGAAGCAACCCTTTAAAAGCAAATCCTGACATGTTCACCTGCTCTTGTGCCTCTTTTTCCTCCAAGGTGAAAGCATGAATGTCTTTGAAAGGCTTTTCATCGGACTCGGTGCTGTAGTCGGATTTCTGCTTGTAGTGTTCGTAGCGATGACATCGCACAAAATGCTCAAGAAAAAACGCAGGAATAAAAGGTAACGAGTTCAAAATGGATGTGCTTTTACGCAACACAGGTGAACTTTTTCTCACATTTGCCTCCGTCTCGGTTTCAGGTCTGAAAGTTTGAAAAGTGTTTCAGGAAACAAGGAGACGAAGCAAACTTCATTTTGACCCTTCCCCGGTCCGAGACAGAGAGCAAGCTGGATAAGGAAATTCCTCCTGGACGACATCATCACACCATAAATCATCATTTATTACAGAGTTTTTCACACAGATAAGAAATGACCATAAAAAGAGAGAAAAAGTAACTTATAAGTTTAGCTACACAATGTTTTTCTGTAGATTTTTGGCTCAAGCAGAGAAGAAGAGTGAAAACATGTAATTAACAGACTGAGTCACTAAAATCAGCTGTACGATATGGTGAAATATAAGTTATATTTTTATTCTAATTATTTTTGTAGCAAGTAAATGTAAGAGCTTAGTGCAATGCAAGAGGCCTAAAGTGCAACTGAATGCAGAATGTAATGTTTTATATGTTCCTCATTAACATGACCGGGTTCCTGTGTTTCTACAGCATCATCTTACAAAGCGCCTGATATTATCTGTAAAATAATGTTAAGGTTATAAAACCATCAGATGTTATAACAATGTCAAGTCAAGTTGAAGAAACGTTGATAAAACGAGTGATTTGGCTCAAGGCCAAGTTTTCTTATCATTCAAGTGATGTTTATGATTACAACAACAGAACAGGATTATCTGCAGGCTATCTGCTTTTACTAATTCTGCCTCACTTTTTCACATTAAATAACCTCTTCAGCAATAATAACCGTTTACTTGTCCGGCTTTAAAGCCCTCCCGTCACAGTGTTCAGAAGAATAAAACAAAATTGAAGTAAAATTATAATTCAATTATAATATATAAACATAATTATTATTATTTACTAAGCACATTTATAAATGTAATGTAAAATTATACTTGCTATTTAAATATGTGTCACATATGAATTATATAAAAATATATTTATGAATAATATTTGGGGACACCCTTCATCTTCATAAATGAACCTGGATAAATAAAACTAGGGGCAGCAAAGTGTCATGTTTCAGCATTCATATTTCCATTTGCCCGCCTCTCTCAGAGAAACAGTGTCAAGTTAACTACGAGAAAAGATTTACTTCCGGTTTTAACTTTCAAAATAAAGGTGTTTCCTTGCCTGCCACTTATCTAAACTTTTAAACATTTATAATCTAGCAATACAAGCATAATTTGAATATTAAATATAAAAAACTATTTAAATACTTTCAAGGTGTGTCAAAGCCAGAATTACAAAAAACTATCTGCTGCCAACAAGAAGCTTAAAGAAAAAACAAAAACAGTCTTATTGAATTCCACACAAAGTAATATTTTTTATCTGTACTGGTTAAACCCAGTTATTGTGCTAAAATAAGTGAATCAAATCATTTCCCTTTATGAGTGTGTCTGTGTCTACCCTCAGTAGTCACACCTGGTTTAGTCACCATTTTCCTCTGAAAGGACAAAATTAATTATGGTAAATCCTGCTTATCTCAATAATCTAAATGAAATCATTATTTTTATAGGGGTGTGTTAGCCCCAGATCTGTCAAGTAGGTAGATTAATCTCATCCATTCATGCTCATGAACTGAGTATTTCAGAGATGCAGTGATCAGCAGGAGTGCCAGGTAAGCTGTGCTAACTTTTGTAGGGCAGAGGGTCTCTTTAAGCGACTCCATGCTGATTACCTTATCACACAAAAACAGATGTTAGTGTGGTAGACAACGTGAAATCTAAAGTTACTCTTAAATGTGCAGGTGCTCATTGGTTATATATTATTTACACTACAATTTTATAAGTTTGGACACAATTCCCAGTTGGATTTCAGTGTTTCTCCCACTTCAGAGATGAAATGTGACATCTAGACCAACAACATTATCCTGCAGTGCAGCTTTGTGCTGCAATATTAACAGTAGGAAACAGGATATAGACAGCTCCCTGTTCAGACATTTCTTTTATAACATCCATTTTATGATTTTTCTCCTGGCGGCAAAAAGTGATGCAACATGCTCAAAACATTTCTTCATCTTGAACAGATTTCAGTACCAGTCTGTGGAGATACAGGTTTGCTACTGAATGTAAGATCTCTCCTTCAAAGCTCTCTGCATAAAGATTGCTTCCAGTCACGTTTTTCCAGTACGAGATGCCACCTTACATAACACCACCTCCACCAGAGATCTTTCATGGATGCAACCAACCACAGGCCGTATATGAAAGACGGAAAAAGCGTCCAAGCAGCTTTCTGAAGAGCAAAAGGGAACCTGGGCAGTCCTTATGCCCACTGCCACCATCTGGTCAGCGCCAATTCAAAAAAAACACAAGAATGGCCAAAAAACTGGCGCTGAGAGGGGGACTGTGATGGGGTGGATAATTAACCTCTAACAAACTCAGAGCAGTCTGTAGTTAAGAGCTAACTAAGCTCTAAGCTAACTGTCTAACTAAAGGTATGCAGGTTAAAGCCTGCCTGCTAAAGCACGGTGTTAGCAGGCTGAAAACTCTTTTGTGCTACACTGTCTTCTTGCTGTGGGTATCGGATACCTTTCAATCAAAAAGTCACGCCCACTATTGTGACCAATTTTAAGATTAAATATCATCTGAATGGATAAATTCACCCTGAACCCTCACAGTTATGAAGGTAAACTCCATCTACTCAACTTAAAATATAATTGTAAGGCTGTAAACATGTTTATTCCCTCTGTTAAGTTGTTTTTAATAGGGGAATGTATGGGCATTTGCTTAGTTTTGGAGCCCAAATAAAAGCAGGGATAACTGGAATTTTGGGCACTTCTACATAAGTTTTTTTTTTTTTCCAAAAGCAGGTTGTTGCTATAGGCACAACCCACCAAACTCAACTCTGCTGCTCATCCCACAAATGTGTTTTTAATACAAATACAATACAGTTTTAAAAGGTGAATAAATAGACTGAAATGGTTTTAAAAAAGGTCCTGCAGGTTTAACACATCTGATTTAAATTATTTAATTCCCACTATACATTCTGCATTCACTTAAATGAGGTGTGTAAGAACCACGGTTCCCCATCTCTAGAAGTTATTATTATTATTATTAATTACTTATTAATTATTATGATAATTATTATTATCATTATTAATAATAATAATTATTATTAATAATAAGAATTTCAATCACAATAATTGCTAAAAATTATTACTAGTATTACTATTGTTATAGATAAGAAAAACTGTCCAAAAAAAGGAGCCTATGTTTATTTTGAAGGCATAGTTTGTAGCTTCCGGTCATGTAGTCTCGGCTGTGATTGGCTGGCCGGAGCTCGTGTGTTTTGATAAAGAATTCGTGTTCGGGGTGAAGGCAGACATGGAGGAGCTGAGCGCCGTGGGCGAGCAGGTTTTTGATGCGGAATGCATTCTGAGCAAACGGCTGAAAAAGGTCAGAGCCGCGGAACTACTTTCCCGCTAAGCGGCACTTCTTCTTCGGTGCTTTTCCCCCAGACGTCCCCTCTTACTGGTTGTGTGTGTTTTTGTAGGGAAAGTTGGAGTTCCTGGTGAAGTGGAGGGGATGGTCATCCAAGTAAGTGCAAGTGGTTTTGCTCAGCCCGAAACAATGAAAACAACAACAACGTGTCGCTTGTTGCTTTCAGTAAATCTGACCCGTTATATTTGGGTCCAAAGCACCGAACCCCTAACGGAACACTTATAACTTATTATACGTGGCTATTTGCTCAGTTTTCCCTCTGAAATGTTACCTTTACACGCGTCTTTTGTTCATAACCTAGTTTTACTTAACAAAGACTAAATGTTTTCTTTTAGAGGTAATAAACTTTTTATGTTCTTAAAAGCTTTTTCTAAACAAATATTATAGAACTAATGTTTTTAATAGAGTTTTATGCAAGTCAAGAATGATCCTAAATCTGCAATAATAGATCGATGTGTGGCGTATACCTGTTTTATAGCCTTTTATGCTTTTAAGTTGGAAAAATCAAGATTAATTTACACATTTTAATCGTTTTAGTGCTTTTAAGGCAGATCTCTGTTATTTCTTGTGACTTGCCTTCTGTGCACATTGTTGCTGTAATCCACCATCAATGCTGCCTGCCAGCTCCATGGTTTCTGTTAGAACCACATCCTTTGTGTGTGTGTGTGTGTGTGTGTGTGTGTTGGGGGGGCTTTAAGGGTGGGGGTCGATCATTTCCCTGCCGATCAGAAAAGGCTTTTCACTTGTAGTAATGTATGAAGGTCATTCTGCAGGTTTCCAGCTGCTTCTCAACAGGTAAAATCTGCTCAAACTAGAACTGTCGCTTTGAGGAACCAAGAAAAAGTTGCTTCATATCTGGAAAAGGAAATGTCAGCTATAGTAGAGTCACATTTTAAAAAATGGAGTAATTTAGTGACTCCAGGGCAGATTTTTCCCCAGTTTAGTGGAAATGTAAAAAGGTGAACTGACTGGTTTTTCAGATATTTGGTGGAATTTCTTAAAAAGTTGTAAATGATCCTTTTGTTTGGAAGATTTCTACCTTTTATTCTCTAAACATATTTTAATATGAGGAAAAGGAACTTGTGTTTAAAAAGTTTCTAAGCAACAAGAAAACAGAGAAAATGTTAAAACTTATTTAGTTACACTTCTAAAAAAAACCCTCATTGTACTCCTAAACTTGTGTTAAAGTTGAGAAACAGAAGTATTCATTGTGGGTTTTTCAGCTCCCACCTGGACTGCAGGTAGGTCCGTTCAGCAGCCCGACTCCTGCACGCTGTGTGTAAAACTAAATCATTGTGATCCGACTGCTTTCCTGCATTTGTTGGAGCGAACTTTCTCAGCCGGCCAGGTGAGCTTCTCAGGTAACATTCAGGCTGATTGCAGTTTGATTCTGCAGGAACAACAGAGTCTTGTGTTCCTGGATGAACGACCATCTTCCAGATACGGGATCAGTTCTAAAGCCGGGGGTCTCTTTCTGGACCACCGTGCTGCTGTGTTCTGACCTCTTCTCTCCATCTACATTTATTCCAGACACAACAGCTGGGAGCCTCAAGAAAACATCCTGGACCCCCGGCTGTTGGCTGCATTCAACAAAAAGTAAGTGTGCACGCAGATGTGTGTGTGGTTATCGGGGTATCGGTGTCCACCTGGAGGGGTTTGTCTTCAGGTGGTCCCACAGGGAACAGGCTCAGATTCACCGTTTGCTACAAAGTGCAGCAAAAATAAGAGAGGATGCTGAATTCTCTTCTTTTAGGCCTCATGCTGCGAGCTGCTGACCTTTAGAAGGGATGTCGTATAAAACAGGATGATTGGCTTTGATGGTTTAAAGTTCATGTTTATTATGATGCCAGATTATAAGATTATATAAACTAATGTTGCAGCATGAGAAGCTGTGATATGTTTTTATACCAGAACTGAAAAACACACACACACACACAGAGGTGAGAATGAAACAGACACAGATGTTCATGTGACCTGGATGGCCCCAGAAAATGCTTCCAGAGCAGACTTTCCATTGGATTGCATTTTAAAGTGCTTCATCTGCACTAAATGGTGGGAACATTTGCAGCTTCACAGATGGGTTTTAAAAAAAAGGTGTGTTTACACCATTTTTAACAACATAACCTGTAAGATCCGAGCCATTAAAACAGCTTTCATTTTCCCCTTTAACAAAAAGGTAACATTTTAAAGGTATTTATTATTTATTACTATGTAACATGTCATAATTCAGTGCAGTCTTCTGCTTCCTGGTGTTTAAAGGGCAGAAAGCAGGAATCAGGTTGACAGGAGCAAAGTTTTTACCATAAAGTGATGCAAAACATCTCAAACTGCATTTATGTCACACTTTGCGCCTCCAGGTTAAGAGGCTTTAATCTTCTGTTTCAGGTGGGACTTTATGCACTGGATAGCATTAAAACCAATACGGTGGCATAGATCCCGACTTCTCCAACAAACCTTTAAGCATTTTGTTAGAAACGCGCTCATCGGTTCTGATGTTTCTGGTGAAGCAGGTGGAAACTTTGTGTGTTTGGATGATTACGATCCATCCTGATGAATCCTGCAGTGTTCCTGCAGAGGAAGCATGTCTGCCATGAGCTGGGCTGATGCGATGTGTGCACGGTGAACATGTCTTTGTTTGTTCCTTTGTTTTTACCAGAGAGCAGGAAAAGGAGCTTCTGATGCTTAAACGAGGGAAGCGACCCCGAGGACGACCCCGGAAGATCGTCGTAAGTACGAGTCTGAGCAGCGAGTCTCAGGATGTAAAGCAGAACATTTATTCTGTCATGTTTTTATTTAGGAAAATGTTCCCGAAGCGCGAAAGTCAAGCAGCTCTTCATCTGCTTCCACTTCATCATCCTCCGATTCCTCGTCCTCGTGCTCTTCTTCCTCCTCCTCCTCATCAGATGATGACGACGACGACAGCCACGATAAACGTACGAGCCCGGGTCTGAGAACGAGGGATCTGCACCCCGTCCCTCAGAAGAAGGCGCAGATCGTCATGGCGAAACAGGAACCGGCGAAGAAGCGGAGCATGAAGCCGCTTTCGCTGGAGGTGAAGGAGTTCCAGCAGACCAAGGCGGCTCGCAAAGTCCTGAAGACCCCCAAAGACCCCGACATTCCAGGTGCCATTAAGAAACCGGCCCATCCAGCCAGCTTCGCCTTTATGGGTTTCCACCGTGGGACGAGCAGAGATGCGCTGGGTCTGACCAGGAGCCCGCTTCCTCAGGCGGCGAAGAGCTCCGTGAGCCCCGGCGGGCCCGGCAGGTCGTCGGTACAGACCGCCTCCTTCCCGCTGAACAAATCCAGCCAGAGGAGCGGAGCAGAGGGGAAGCTCTCCATCTCCAGCATGAGCAGCGGGACTGGGCTGGATCTGAAAACAGCTGCGAGTAAATCCAAAGGAGTGGCAGCGCTGAATCTCAACACTTCCAAACATCCCATTCAAGGGACCACTCAGCACACTCTAAGCCCCCCCAACGGACAAAAGAAGCCCCTGCCCCCTGGGTCAACAGTGCAGCGGATGCCCGGTGCCAAAACAGTGGCTCCTTTACCCTCTAAAAACACCCTGTCCAGCCACGGTTCTGCTCCTCAGCCCCTCAACCTTCAGAACAAACGGTGTCAAACCAGCGAGGCGTCTGGAAACGGCCCCCCGCCTCCGTCCGGTCCGAGGAGCACCACAAACCCAGCCAGGAAGACCACCGTCTCACACAGCCAGGAGGGGGATCCTCCCAAGAGTCCCGCAACGTCCGCCAGACTTGCGGTCAGAAAAGCTCTGCCTGGAGGAGACAAGGTCCGAGACACGAATGAAGTCCAGACACACAGGGTCTCGGGCAGGTTGGAGAAATCCTGTATGGACTTTCAGAACCAGCAGGACCGGTTTGCCTCCAAAGCCAGCAAGAAAGCAAAAATGACGGAGATGAGTACAGGCGAGGACGAGAGCAGCTCAGACTCGGACCACAACTCTTCCTGTGCTGGACCGGGCCGCCCCGTCGGGGTCCAGAACCAGGACTGGAAGCCCACGCGCAGCCTGATCGAGCACGTCTTCGTGACGGACGTCACCGCTAACCTGGTCACGGTCACGGTGAAAGAATCTCCAACCAGCGTGGGCTTCTTTAGCATCCGGAACTACTGACGGGACTCCGGGGTGCCGGAGCGGCTCGGATTCCCAGACAGAACCGGGTTCTCCTTCTGAGTTACAAAAACTATTTAACAAAGAGATTAAAGAGCAGCAAACATGGATGGAAACTATTTATTTGAAACATTTTAACCTTCAAAGCACCAAGATAAAAGAGTTTAAAGTGCATTTTTACTGCAGCTGCCTTCGTGTCCCTCAGAGATGCTGACAGATACCCGGGTTCCTCTGTTTGACTCTAAATGTGACCACATTGTAAAAAAATATCACATTATGCTGTATTAAGTAAATATTGTATTTTATTTAATTTGATAGCGGTAATAGAGCACCTGCAGCCGCTGTAGGACAGGTGTGGTGCAGCAGGTTGTGGATGCATATTATAGCTGCTGTGCGCCAGTTTAAAGTTCTTAGTAATAATGAGTTGAATTATTTTTGTAGTTTGATGAATTAGCTACCTCTGCTCTTTTCGCTATGTGCCATGTATGCATTTTCCTTCCTTTGGGGTAGATGAGCCTCCCTTCCAGGGTATTTTCCTCCCAGCTCTCCTGCTTTGCTGAAATGTGCCTCCGAGTTTAACCCCACTGCACAGCCGGTTCATCCACACGGCCCACAGGAAGTCAGATGTTTGCTTCACCTCATCTTCCTACAAGCTGGATGATGTCTGAGCTCGTTGTTCCTCGCTGCCTGTAAAATGATTTCATCATATCTGAACTGAGATTGTCGTCTTTGAGTCGTTTTTGGTGACTCCACCCTGACGTTCAGACGATGCAGGCCCTGCCACAGGGGGAAAAGGTCTTTATCTGATGCAACGGAAAAGAAACCGCAACAGTCTGCGCTACTTTCTGTCCCTGGAGACCAGCAACAAAGCACTTGGACTGAACTGGTGTGTAATCCTGCTCTGCAGGCTGTGCCTTTCTTCCTCACACTGAACACAAAGGCATCGGCCCAAAGAAGCTCCAGTTTCAGGTTGCTCTGTGAAATCGTAGCCCCACTGCAGAGCATTCATATTGTACTTTTTATGTGTTTTGTCCCTGCTTTGCCCCTGCTGTGTAGAAATCTGGTTAATTACAGGTGTCTGCGGTAAAGCACCTGCAGGAAGTAGCCGTAACGTTAGCGAGGCCTTAGAGCATCTGCTTCTCTGTACTGCTGTAAACATGTTAACAGCTGATCTTTAGTTTTACTAACCGTTCTCCTCACAAGCTATTTATTTTGAATTAAACCCTTTAGGATGATGTCAGTTTGTCATATTTACTAATAAATGATATAAATATGGGATATATTTTTATTTCTATACGCTTAAACACACCAACTTTGTGCCTTTGTCTAACAGTATTGTTTTAAACTTTGGATTAAAGGCGACCATCATCTGTATACAATAGAGATTTAACACGGTTCAGCACCGCCTCAGAGCGGTTTTACTCAACGACACATCTTATGCTTGATTTGATCATTTGACTCCACAGCATGATGCAGCCTTCATCGTGCATTACCGATGCACTCATCATTTGGTTTCAGTCCCACGAAGCTCCATAAAAACACTTTTACTGCCATGTTTTTTGAATTTCTGTACATTAAAGCAGCAAAGTTTACTCCCAGAGTTTCTTTCATCATCTTGTCTAAGCAGGAAATTAAATCATGTCCCATTAAACTGATTAAATTTAGGTCACAAAAACATTCTGACAGTTGGTCTCTCTTGGCTTTTTTCATTATTGCTTAAAGACGCAGAAGAAGAGTTCAGTCTTCTTTCATAACTTCAAATTATTAAATAATTTCACTGAATTTGTTGCATTTATGAGTTTAATGAAAAATTGATCAGAACAGCTACAGGAAGTTAAATCCAGTTTAAATGGTGCATAATGTGTCATTTATATATAGTAAATATCTGGATTTACAGAGATAAAACATTAATAAAGTTTTTCTTCCTAAGCAGCATAGTTTGAACTGTGATTATCCCTAAAACCCTGCTTACTGGTCCGCTTACTGGTGCTGGTCCAGTCCACTAGAAGCCACTAGATGGTGCTGTTGCACTGACAGGCAGAGATACAAGCTGTTCTGTTTGGGATTCTAACATGATAAAACCTTAAATGTTTATCAGACTGCGCATCACATTACATAATACATTCTGCTCAAAGTTAATCTGATAAACCTACAAACTGGAGTTTTCCCACAACCAGCATAAATGCCTTAAAGCGTGTCCGTGCTTTAGCGTCCCGTCCAGGTACTTCAGTCACAGTGTTGGGTGGGGTGTGTATGGTGCCTCGTTTCACACACTACAAACTTTTAGTGAACAAAACTGATTATTTAGAGTAATCTGAGTAAAGATCTCTTCATGAGACGGATCAAAAACAGCTACTTTTACCAGTTTCTCATCATGTCAGAAACTGTTTCCTGATGCTGACCAGTGATTTGGACCAGTCTGCGTTAGACACGACCATAACGGAAAAGATAAATGCAGAAAGAAAGACATATCAGTCACATGGGGACTTTTCACACCGTCTCATCTAACTGTGTCGTTTTACATATAAACAGCATGTCTCCAATACACCTGTACAAGCATGGAAGGTTGCCGGGGCAACCACTGCAAGCAAAGATGCTTTTAATGCTAAAAACATCTAATTCAATCATAAACTGGATCAACTGTGTTTGGGGGCCTCTTTGCTGTGTTATTCTGAAATAAAAGGAGTTTTCTAAGTGATTTAACAGATTATCCAAAACACTGAAAGTCAGCATTTCAGAGGATGGTAAGTTCTGTTTATGGTGACAGTAGCCGGCACACAGTCATTGTGGGAGTGTTTATGGGATTAACCATGACCCAGAGGGTTGGTCATAGGTCTGGCAAACACCAGAAGCTGGTGATGATGCCATATGCAGAACCTGCATCTCTGATGGGTTTGCACACGATGTGTGCAGCTTCCACGCCGGTGAAGCTCCATCAATGCTGAAAGGTTCATGGAGGTATTAAAGAAATGTTGGCTCCCGTCTTTTAGGGAATATTTCCACAAGACGAGGCTGAACCACATCCTGCATCCATCGGAGCCTGGCTAGTGCTGGCCTTCCTGCATCGGAGCTTTGTGAAAGCAGAAACCTGAAATGTCCAGCAGCTGGACTCCAGCAGACTCCCTACACGTGTACAGGTTTCAGGAGAGGACGACACAATGCAAACATCCTCCTGGAACATTTTACCGATGCACTGATGCACCAACATTCATGTTCTGTCCACAGAGAGTCCTCCTGACTCTTTAAATCTTGTAAGGATATTTTACACTGCAGATGGAGAGATAATAAAAGTCTTTTATGTTTAGGAAAATCTGCAAGATGGACAGAGACTGAAGAATCGCGGACTTTGCCTCTGTCCATCCTGAATGAGTAAACAGCAGTATTTATGTTCTTTCTTTGCTTAAACCTGCATTTAAGTGGGAACAGTGTCTACACTGCGATTTCTGGACGTCCCTGCAGCGATGTCCAGCAGAGAATCACGTCTATTTTCAATGCATGCTGCGTGCAGACCCACAGATCACCAGAATCCACTTTGTCCTATGTGTAAGAGATCCCCACCAAAATTTGGACATTATTGGCTGTAGATGCCATCGGATGGTCTCAGTTCCATCACATATGCTGGTTTTTATTTTCTTTAGGATTAAAACTGATGAAAGGAGCACCGAACTGTTCTTTTCACACAACATCCCAGCTACATTTGTTTTATTAAAAAGGGGAATGTAGAGGTGATTCTGAAAACTAGCATAAAAACATAAAGAGAAGGGTTGTGTTGGTCTTTGGTCCGTCGTGTCTCCTGCACACATGCTTGAGTATATGTATATTATGTGTTAGCTAAATGTTTTAGCAATCTGAAAGCCGGTATGCAAACACGCTGCAGACACAGAGGTCACAAAAACTCAAACCGGGGCCACGACCCAGATCCTCCAACCTCATTTGGCTGCCAACATGAGCATGTTTTATACACTGCTTTTAAAGGTGCAGCAACAGCAGAAGAGCAGTCGCTGCAGTCACTCTTCTACTGGACTTCTTGCTGCTTTTCCATTCCCATGCATTTTAACTGTGTCGTAACTACTGGGAATAAAACTGCCATCCTTTGCAGATAATGGCTTTAGTTTCAGGATGGGAGTCTCTGAACTGTTGCAGAAAACAGCGGGACCACATCGTCCCCCCTCATACCAGCTTTGCATTCAGAGGTTCAGTGGATTTTACACCCTTTAAAACACAGAATATACTAATGATTTATCTCCTGAGACGGTGTAATACATTATTCAGTAAGTACTAAATAGTATAAGCTGCAGAGAGAAATACTTTGGATGGTATTATTGTTCTGTTTAAGAGGAAGGTCTGCAGCACTTTACCATGCAGACACCCCTCTCTCTCTTTCACCAACCCCTGTATTTACACACTCTTAAAAACACTGTCACACAACCTGACTGACTGACAGAAGTTATCATTACACAAAGCGCTCTATTCCATAATTTATAGAGATCCCCGTCCCAGTCATGTGGAATTCTCCCAAAATAAATTCAAGTAAACACTTATGCGACAAAGAGGCACTCACAGTGGCCTGGTATGCATAAACAGTATGAACAGTGTGACAGTGTAATCCCAACCTCACACCCCCCGACCAAACACACACACACACACACACACACACACACACACACACCCCACAGCCCAGCTCTGGCTTCAGGCAGAGTTTGGATATGAGCCTAACCTCCTACCCCCACCTCCCAGCACCGACGCACCAGCACCAATCCCCTTCCCCACACCTGACTCCTGGCTGTATAAACCAGACTCTAATCCATCTTCCATCATAATAACACAAACCAAACCGTGTTGTTTTGCAGGGTGTTCAGTAAGTTCATCTCCAGGGATGTTTTTGTGTTTTCCCCAGGACGGCTTATTGTTTTAGCAACACAAGATGCTATAAATCAGTCAGCTCTCAGTTTCGCTCTGGTCTCTGTTTAAAGAAGCCAGAAGGAGGATTTTTCCGTAGTGCAGAAGATGCAACCAGATAAGATATTTAGCAGAAAACACTCTGCACGCTGGAAATGCACCATTTTTACTCCTAAATGATTTCAAACCAAAGCAGAATCCATCCCATAAAGCAGAACGGCCGCAGGCCAATGCAGATATTCATGTTTAATTCTCTGTTTGGAGTCTTCTCTGTTGCAAATATTGTATCCAAACTGAGCTGGTTGGGTTTAAACTCCTGGGATGGTTGCTATTCAATTTCAAAGGGAATGTTTAGAAACCTGATCCGAGCCTCCAGCGAACATACCTACACCCATGTCTGCCGTACCCCTCCTTCTAAATCACTCCGCTGGAGCAGAGTAAACAAACTTCAGTTTGCTCTCTGATATTGAGAGGTTAAGACAAGCGGCAATCCTCCACTATGACAACACAGCCTCAGACAGACGATGTCATCCGTCTTACCTCACTCTCCATCCATCACCGCGCCGGAGTCGACATGTCTGACAGTCCCACTCTCGCTTTTCTCATTGGCACAGGCCGCCACATCTGTCACACTTTCCTCCCACTTTTCTTTTCTTACAGCAGATGGACTCCGCCTCCTTCGCTCAGAATTCACGGGCACCTGAAGGGCAAGCGGGCAGAGAGAGGTCCCATTGATTAGTCGTGGTATCTGATGTCACCCAGGCCCCGTGGACACTTTTCTGATGCTTGTGGAAAAAAAAAAGAGTCCTTTAAACTTAGAATTGGACACCTTTACTGTAAAAATTCACATATAGAAGGATCCTTGCATTTTATAGCAGCTAAGCAATGATTTATTAGGAGCTAAAACCTAAATAAAAACAAAATGCAATAATATTAATTTCTTTCCAAACAAATTATATTAAAGTAAAACATTTTCCCATTTAATATAAAATATGAGTCGACTGAATCTGGCTGCAGGGCATCTGTGAACTGTAGTCATGTAGCATCTCCTGTAAACATCTGGAGCTGCTGGAGTCCCATTCCACGCAGCAGCACCTTCATTATGTGCTACGTTATGCATTTCAGCATCTTCTTGCTGAAATCTGCAAGATCTTCCCTGAAAGAGACGTTTTCTGGATGCAGACGTAGCTCTGAAAACTCCATGCAACATCAGCATTAATGGACACCAGCGTCCAGCCGTGTCCCATGTCAGTGATGCAGAC
>JBAMIG010000022.1:19541793-19555060 GCA_037177335.1 Kiunga ballochi | reverse complement strand
ATATATATATATATATTTTTTTTTTACACCTTTTATCATCCACTTGGTTAATGCGTCATTTATTCAAATCTGGTGTGCTGGGGGTTAGGTATATATATATATATATATATATATATATATATATATATAAATACATACACAGTATACACATACTCACTCATACACACATACACACACACACACAAACACACACACCCCCAGCACACCAGATTTGAATAAATTAATCACTGTGCAGCCCTCGGGAAGCTGCTGGATCCATTTGATTTGAATCAGATGGACCAGGGATGCAGAGAAAACTTGTCAGTATTGAGGACCAGGGTCCCCGTCCCTGAGTTTAGACACATTAACCAAGTGGCTGATAAAAGGTTTAAAAACTCTGTGTTTATATTAAGGATGGTTTGAGACTAAAAAAAGGACTTCTCATAAATCAAATCCACTTATTCTACCTTAAATTAAGAGATTTTTACAGCGAAAAACATGTATCTTAAAAATGCTAAAAATGATTCCTGTGTTGGATCACTAAGAGGTACAGATCCATATCTGCCTATTGATTGGGAAAACCCATAACCACTGTAGATGTGGAACAAAAATGGGAAAATAACTGGGAATATGGAGGGAACACTGCTGAAAATACAAGTAGATTTTCCATAACTCCTTAAATCACAGCAAAATGTGAATCCAGAGTTCAACCTGGAGAAAATGTGATGATGTCACTAATGGACATCCCTCTAGGACGAATACAGTATTTTCATTCATTCATGAAACACTTCAGCCACCTGTAATAGTAAGTCAAAATGTTTGTCTTTTTAGATCTTTATATTTAAAGTGTCTCTAATGTTGGTATATTGGTTTCACTGGGAAAAGAAACCAGTAATAAACAGTATTAAAGAGAAGCTCAACAGCTCAGAACAAAGGCCGTCACTAGGTGTGGTTGTAGCTCCCGCTGAGCAGAAGTGGCAGTGACGGATGCTCTGCTGGTCATTCAGACACTCAGATTGGCGTCTCCAAAGGCTTTGGGGAGCAGAGGAAGCATGCTGAGGTCAGACTAAACAAAGACCATGTCCAGGCTGGACTCTGTGGGGACTACAAAGCTGCTCCTCTCAATCCACTTTGAATCCAGACCAGGGCTCAAAGCAGGCGTCAGGTAAACCACTTAAAAAGGTAAATGATACGGTAAAAGTATTAATAGCAGCGCTGCAGTGATGTAAAGCAGGACATCTGTCAGATCAATACTCGTTTAATTAATTACACCAAGCACTGATTCCTGATCTGAAATGGATTGATTTTGTTGCTTTAGACCATCAGTGATGTTTTCTTCCCAGGACCTCAGTCTAACCAAATTCTCAGTTATTGGTCATAATTCAGCAGAACCAGGGAGGAAAGGCATCAGCGGACCTATTGTTATAGTGTCGTTCTGAGAATGGATCCTAGTCTAACTCAGATTACATTTAATCCCGATCACCATCTGGATCCTAGAATATTTGAAAGGATTCTCTCTCTTCAGGACATTTCTGTATGTGGATGCAACGCCATGGACTCTGATAGTGTTCATATAAAATGCATGCAGAACATGCTGGAGAGTTCTGCACTCTCCCCACTTTCCATGTTAAAGACATTCATAATTCTGTTTCTGCCACATTATTCATTGTTCTTTAGCCGACACCATTAATGTTTTAAACACTTAGTCTTCAAGGTTAAACAAGGTATTATTTTATTAAAACCAACATGATTCTCCGTATTTATGACGACTTAAGAGTTTTTAAGCCTTCCATGTAGGATGCTGCAGGATGATCAATGTCACTCATCGGGTTACGGTTTTTATTCTATGTGCATTTTGAGCTGATCGGCCTTCATGATTCAGCCACAGTTTTATGTGTTTAATAGTGGGATTAAATTCTGACATCCCTGGTTGCTGCCCATCGATCTGGGAGGGGTTGTGAGGTCATTTCCAAACTATTTAGACTCCACCATTATACAGACAACAAACAATAAAAAAAACAGTGAAAAACAGCTGCTAATCGTCCAAGCAGAGGACTTCTGTGCAAGTTCAGACTGTTCAGAACAGAAAAAAAGACCTAAAAGCTACATGTCAGACTCTCTAGGCCTCAGTTAGCAAGACATTTATTAGGGTTCATGACCGTCCAGTTAGAAGGAGGCTGAACCAGTATGGTCTATTTGGAAGGGGAGGAGGGGAAAGTCTCTCTTTCTATGAGCACATGAAGCACACATATCCAGAAATGCTAAACCAACTGAATGTGGCTAATTATGAGGAAAATGATCAGATTGTGATCACCGTTAAGTGTGTGAGCCAGAAAACCTCCACTATGTTAAAATGAGCTGAGGGGTGTTATAATCTCCAGCATGCAGCAGACAACATGGAGGAGCCTGATCCCGGAGGGCCTCAAATGAAGCCTCTACGTACGTTTCCTGTAAACAAAGCTCAAATTTTAGACCAACTCATCTCCTGCTCCTGGTACACACTGATACTAAAGGCCTCAGCATTTTCTTCTCACAATATTTGTCAAGTTCAAGCAACGTGCATGTCTGTGGTGTTTTTGCAGAGTGCATGTGCCGCTGACAGTTTTAGAGCCAAAACAAACTACAACATGTGGAATCATCCCACTTAAGAACCACGGCACCACACTCATCCAGTCAAGGCTGCGAGAATCCCGTCTGCAGCTTGAATTCCTTCCAGTATTTTTAGACAGCTTAATAACTATAGAATTAAACTAATTACAAACACAAACTGTGATACGTGCCAGGTTCGGCAAGCCCTATGAGTCTGGACCTCAGCCTATCACTTGCTTCCAAAAACATGCTGACAAAATGACCAAATTAGGTTGAGCGAGATTGAATCCTTTCCACACACAAGTCTTATTTTGTTAACGGTTTGTCTTCTGGAGTTTGTGCCGCTTTGCTGATCCAACGTGAAAACACTAATCTTTAGTGTGCTGCACAGTCTATTAAGATACATTTCCTGGAATAAGCAAAAAAAGAGGCAGATTATGTTGCCATAGCTGCAGCCGTGAAACACTTGATTCCTGCCAGTGTGCACGGAGTCCAGGACAAAGCCGTGATGAGCAGTGGTATTAATGATGCTGCAAGATGTGCCCTGCCACGGCGTGGGTTACAGTAGTTAACTGGGTTTGTAATGGTGGTACTTCTTCATGCACGTGTGTGAAAAGAGCCGACAAAGAGCAGGATTCAATCACATCAAAGTGCTTTACTGGAAAGCTGGGAGAAGATGTGCAGCTATGAGTGTGCTCAGAGAGAAATCGGGCCATGCGAGGTGAAGGAAAGCTTCTTTTTTCTTCCTCTTACTTCAGTTTTTAACTCTTTCTTCACATAAAACCCCGTTATATATATATATATATATATATATATATATATAACTACACAACTTAAAGGGGATTTCTACAGAGTATTCGCAGCAACACAAATTACATTCATTAGCAGAGATTTGATAGCGTAGCGAGCAACAGAAGAATGATAACAGTAATATTGTCTTATCCATTGTGTGTCCTCCCACGGCTCCCAGTGTGAACTGGGACAATGTGAGGGCGACTGAGCCTTGAATGTGGAACAGGAAATAAGTCTGCCGCTACAATGAGACATCTCATTTGAAGTATTTGTGTATTTTGGATTCATTCATTCCACGTCGGCCCTCTCTGCATGTTCTTTACTTACAGCGCTTGTGTTCAGACGGCCTTACTGCTGCTTCCATGTGCTCAGTGTCAAATAAACAGTTCTTTACTGCTCAGTAGGAAATGAGAGATTATCAAAGTCTAAAGAAATAAATTCAGATCTTTACAGCTTTTATTACAAGCTGTAAATAGAATTAGCCGTTTAGCATGAACGGGTTTGTTGTGGATGTGAATTTTTCTGGGTTTAGTAAATAAAAAAAGGGAAATAAGTGCATTCCATGTAATGTGGATGCATCTTTGAGAGTCTGTACAACAATATCTGCAGAAATCAGAGCAAATTTAGCCAGTATCACTAGTAGTACCATCATCACTGAAGCAGATATTTTTATACAGCACTTTTCATACATGAGGCAACTCAATGTGCTTTCAATGATTAAAAGAAGCAAACATTTCATACAGAAGTCCACAGAAAAAGACATCTTTGGATGTTTTTTCTTACGTTACACCGTCCAAACAACTCCTACATGATTTAAACCAACCCCAACTATTACATAGCCATCTCCCTAAAAACACAACGTTCTGCAGCATCCCACTACTCGCATCATTTCACCGTGGAGTTATTCTGCTCCCGTCAGGTCTTATGGACAGAAATAAGCAACTCATGGGAGGTACAGTCAAAAGGTAATTAACAGCAAAACTTCCCTCTATTCCTTCTTGACATATCATCAATTTAAACTCTAAAATCTCAAGTTAAAACCAGAGAAAAGGCTCCATGTTGCACCCCTGCAGTAAGATTTAGTCTGATCCAGATAATCACTAAAGTTGAAGCGTTGTTCCAAGAAAAGCCCTCGGTTGATGCCAACACAAATCACACTACTTATCATTCCACAGTAAACATGTCTCTGCATTACATGCATATTTAACCAACACCCTTATTTTCTGCATGCTTTACATCTTCGCACATCAGCAGATATATAGTTAGAGATAATGATATAATTTGAAGAGTGAAATCCAGGATGTCAGAGCAAAGAGTCTGGCTGGATCCAGCGCCGACAGTAATCCTGTTGTCATTCTGATAATGCTGTTAAAACATGCTGAAATGATCATGCACTCCTGTCTGAGATGAATAAAGCAGCTTGGCTTATTGCATAGGTTGTCTGATTGAGATGAGTGCAAAGCTGAGATGACAGTTTCTTCTCCTCAGTACCCAAAAAGAAAAACGCTTCACCTATTTAATGATCAGCCATTCCCACTGCTTTGTTTCAAGTCGCTTGGCTGACTGCAGGTCTGGCTTGCTGATTGCACTGATAGACACGAAGGAATCTCATGCTGGCTGCCAGAAACCACAGCGGAGAGAGGAGAGGACCCTCAGTCTGCTACTGGTCTGTGCCGACAGGGAGAGGTAAACACCAGTCATCCCACTTCTCGGTATGCAGGGTTTATGTTGGCCCAAAGAGGGGCTGCAGCTCCCAGGAGGTGCCAGTCTGTGGTTGGCTCCGTACAAAACACAATTATTTTTAATGAACACTCAGGAAAACAAATACCTGCTGTTAGCCATGCAGTCTGTGATGCAAACAGAAGCTTACAGCAGCAGAGTTCAGAAAAGGCTGCAGTCCAGCCAGCCAAAGCCATGCAATGCTACAACATGCACAGAGAATCAGCTATATATCCATTTCTTCTTCATTCAGAAGCCTCTTCCAGTTAATTCTGCATTTTCACACCAGCAAAATGAGCCTCCAGTAAACCTGTAAGAGGAGAAGCTAATCTAGAAGCTAACACAGCGTATCCTGGGTGGTATGAATGCAGAGAGCTTGCAAACACCACATCACCATTTCTGCACAGCTGTCCAATGATGTGATCAGCTGTCACTAATCTGGGTTTTAATTGGGCAGTGGTTTTTAACTATACTGGCAGGTTGAATCAGTGGTAAAGTCGAGCTCTTCCAATTCGCTGAAGCAAAATCGTGTTTAACCCCTCTGCACTTTGAGGCGTTGTTCCCAGCCTTCATCACTTCCCGGCTGGATGCTGTGATGCACTTCATCTTGCTTTCAGCCCATCATCTGTCACATCTGCAGCTCGTCGTAAGAAAGCCCATATTACACATATTTTAGCTTCGCTTCATTGTTGAGACATAGATTATTAAATGGCCTTATTCATTTTAACAATGTCTGCTCTTAAAATAAAATCAGGGGACAACAGAGACCAGGTGACCTGGTCAGGTAGGGATACTGACTGAGGTCAGGTAAACATTTATCGCTTGTAGATTCCAGAGAGATGAAAAACAGTTGCTTATGAAGTTGACACCATAATAAATTAACCTCTGAGTGCAATCTTTCATATTTTCTCTAAAATGCAGCTGAGGAAGAGTCCGTTACAGTAACTGGTGAATGACCAGTTTATTGTGAACAGATTTAAACCTGCATCCACTGCAGAGTCACCTGAAAGCTGATTGAACGCTTTTACTGCACAGAACAACCAGGTGTTAGCAGGTTATCCGCCCAGTGGGATGAGGGCCAACAGTTTACAGAGAGCCAGTTATTTCATGCCATCTGAATTACACTGACTGGGGGAAACTTCCTGTTTTAGGGAACCAGTCATCTGAGTAAGCGCCCCAGTTTGATGGCCCATCATTCAGAGGGAGCGATGGCTCCTAATGTTCCCGGGTGATTTAGTTGACTCAACGTTGGCAGGAGAAACAGCTGCGCAGAAGTTTATTTATCAGCCGATAGATCCAATACTTTAACCCTTTAAATCGTGCCGTTATTTTAGTGCACAGTAGGGTTTTTCCCTGAGGATCCTCGTGTTTTAGATTTATTTGATCTGTACAATTTAAGCTCCAAAGTTATGAAAGTATATGAACAAAATTTGTTCCTGCTCTTAAGGAGTTCTGATGAGGTCTGATCCAGTCATACCCGTGGAAAAGCTTTATCTGACACGGGTCAGGGATCTCTGCAGGTGGGACGTCGGCGCTTACCTGTAAAATCTGACGGGTATTTAATAATTACCAACATAATTCTGCAGGGCGGGATGTGCACATAACTGTCCGTGTCTTTAAATGCCATTTTTGTATCACCCTCATCAGCCATTATATCAAAAACAAAGATGAAAAGATGTGCAGAGGTTCACTAATGTGAATCTAATCTGAAACAAACTGCACTAAAACACCATGAACAATGTCTCATAGCAAGCCATTACTAGACTGGGGAGGAATCTCTGTGTGCATGAGACAAGGCACAAGGTGAAAAGTGGATGCTGGTGATCTCAGGGTGCTTAGACAGCAATGCATTAAAGACAGTAACACATTCAGAAATCACCATCTATGAACACAGTTCACACCAACACCCACAAATGCAGGTAAAAGCGCCGTCATGCAAAGACAAAGTAAAGAGGATCCAGAAACATCTTCCCTGCACCACAGCTCATGAGATGCTTTGAGTGTAAAGCATGGATGTGTGTCCTGCAGACTGAGAAGGAGAGGGAGCGTCTAGGTACCTATGGAGAGGGCAGCTTCCACATAACATGGAGGCATGGTGGGGAACCCTTGTCCTTTGGGCTGGAATCCTGCAGGTTTTCCATGTATTCCTGCTCCAGCACACCTGATTCAATGCAAACAGCTTAACATGTACACAGTGATTCATTCATTTGAATCTGGTGTGTTGGAGCAGGAAGACCCTGGGGATGAAGGCCATGGTTCCTTTGCTGCTTCAGAGCAACACCTGCTACCATGCAGATCTCTCTTTCAGTGACGGCCTTCAAGATATGAGGAAGATGATGCTAAACCACATCCTGCATCCATTACACCTCGTTTTGATCTGTGAACAGATTCAACTTCTCAGTATGTATTTTCGCTTTCAGGCACTGAAATCTGCACGTCCAGCTTTAGCTCTCACAGCCTTCATGTAGATTTACATGCAGAATAAAAGAGAAAGCACCACAATCATATATCTTTTTTACAGAGTAGAAAAAGAGCTAATAAAAAGTTAAGTAAATAAAACTATTTAAGATTAAGAATCCCCTCGAGGGCACCAATATCTCTAATAGTAATCTATTAAAAATTAGAAAAAAAGGGTGAAAAATGGGCCTCCAACTGGAGCCGTGATTTTGTTACCTCTGGCAGACAGTGCGGCACCTGGGAAATCTGAGCTGACGGTAACGGGCAGCAGCAGGAAAACTAGATCACTTTCTAGAGCAAATTAGGCCTGTATATTACCAATCACAAGAAGGCCACTCTGAAACACAATGCCCAGCCAAGAAACATATTTATCTTCCATTTGCCAGAGACTGGCAGAGGAGACACTACAGGGCTGAATAATACTCCAGCATTCCAGCAGATTAAATGCTGCATTAAAGAGAGACAAGCTTCTGATGCTTCCAGCTTTATTCATAACTTCCTGATGTCTCTAACCAACAAGAGTCACACTGACTGATCACTTTCCTACACTGATGCTAAGTTATTTTAGTCTCTAATAAACATTTCTAACACCATGATTCCTAAGTTACCATCTCACCATCAGTCCAGCAACTATCATTCATCCCTAAATGTTTTATTCATATATAAAGTTAAAGCATCCCAGACATTTTGTAGAGGATTAATAAAAGAGATGAAGCTCTCCAGGACAGTTTTACTGTGTAAAAATAAAAATGCTCATTGTTTATGGATTTAATCCTCTTATTCAGTACAAACTGGTTATTTTACCTGCATGCTTTCAGAGATCAGGGCCAGGAATTGGACTCGGAACCAACACCTGAAACACCGACATCAGATCAAAAATTAGACTTTTTTCCTTTTACTTTATAACCAGCAGCAAATATTTATTACACAACCGTTTTTACACCAAATAACTTTTTAAATATGAACCTTAAATGATCCGTTTGTAGAACCAGGGGAAATGATGGGTTCTGGATATTTCACGCTGCACAAGCAGAGCTAAAAACCTCACAGCAGATTATGCCTCAGAATCTCTTCGTAATGCACATCATCATCATCATCATCATCATTATTATTATTGTTCCGTTATCTCACATCTATAATTATCTCATGACATTTTGTTTTGTGCACAGTTTATGTACATGGAGTACTTATATTTTACGTCCAGGTTATATTTATGTTCACTCTTTGCATCTTCTTCCTAAAATACAATGATTTATTTGCCATACTCTATTCTATATACTTGGAATATTTATGGCATTCAGTGTGGACGGCATAGCACACCTGAGTCTTGTACGTTTTCTGCTCAGGTTGTTCTGAATAAAGACAGCATCTCAGTCGCTGTGACAAGATTTACTATCATCATTTTAACTGCGAGTTTCTTCACTGTGGAAATTAGGAATGATTCTTCTCCTTAAGTTTTATCATTACCAGTGCACGGTGTGTGTGTGTGTGTGTGTGTGTGTGTGTGTGTGTGTGTGTGTTATAGGTCTAAACAGTAATAGAAACATCTGGTCACAGGACATCAGTTCCCTCCCTCACCACTGCTGTGGGCATGTTGTTTGTTTTGTATTGTTGTTGATGTTTGGAGTAAGTTATGTTTCAGTTTGTGGGTCGTTTGCAGTTGTGGCAGCACCAGACTGCAGCACCCACATGGAGATGTTTTGTCCTTTATATGATCTGATCTGTGGTGGCAGTGGAGTTGCTGCATGCGTGTGGAAACAGGAAATGGGAATTAATACGCTTTTTTGTTTTTTTTGTTTTTTTTTAAAAAAGGAGAACTGAGTTTTATGTCTCCTTTATTATAAATATTACAGCCTGAAATAGTGTAAATAAAATAAGTGTATTTTAATGACTGTATTTTGTATATAAACTAAATTTACATCCAAATGATTGTAAAATTTAAAAAAATCTAATATTTTATATATTTGTTGCAGTTTAAAGAAGAACGCTGTTGCTGTTTCACCCCATAATTTTTAATTTTACTAATTTTATATATATTAACAAAAAGCCAGAGGTGATTTACATCCTGTGACGTTTTATGTTTAACAGTAATCTCAGGTTACTGCATCTACATGCTGTTCATCATCTCCTTCTCATCCATACTCGCGTTACATCCATCAGCTTGTCCCCACAAGTCGATCCATGAAGTCCAATTAGTTCAGAATTCTGTGGCTCTAATCGATACATGAACCTCAGCTGTGCTGCTGAACCCATCAGTCAGACAGCTCCACTGCTTCCTGATCAATACCGCCCTGATCATCCCATATTCCTGCTGCCTCGTGTCTTTCTAACCTCCCCGTGTGGAAGCCGCTTTTATGCTAAATAAACACAATCTTACTGTTTTGTTCTTTATTCAAAATAAGGACCAATCAGCTTCACTGCATTCCTCACATCCTCAGCAAGCTCCCAAAACACTGTTTCCATGGAAACACAGGAGCGTGTGGTCACTGTGGCATTTAAATCAAGCAGCCCCTGAACCTTTCCTAGTTTTAAATATCCAACTTCCTTTTAGGGTAACCCGTTTTGTTTTGGGGTTTTTTGGCACAATTTAAATCCTGTTTTCATTTCAGAGTCCTACAAATAAAATGAATAATCACAACCTTTCCCTGCTGCTGCAGAGTGATGGGACTGGTGAACAGCAGGGGGAGTAAAAGCATCACAGATGGGACTGAGCTGAAGGCCAAAGGATGCAAACACACACGTTTATGCTGAAGTGGACTGAATTCAGGTGAAAACCCTCCATAATGTAGAAAAAAAAGCTCATTTTAAAGCAGATTTCTGTCGTGTTTAGTAGAACTATTCTCATATTTGTTGCATGTCTTCATTTCAGTAAAAGAGTTTAAACATGATTCTAAGCTCAGTTTTCTAGATGCTACATTTCAGAGCTGCATCTTCATCTCTGAGCAGATAAATAAGGCTTTTCTACTTTTAATGCCAAAGTTAAATGTGACCCTTTCCCTCCATGTATTATTATATGTCTGAGCTATTTCTGCTCTTTCTGCAGGTCTTGCTAAATAAAAGCTTCAGTGCATGTTGATCCATCTTTCCAGTCCTCTCCAGCACAACCAGCTGATGCAGATGGCTGCCTCCCTGAGCCAGGTTTTGCACGAGGGTTCTTCCTTCCCCCAGTCACCTCATGGAGCTCCAGATGGACATTGGATCCAAGTCAAGATTCAATACAATCTGTTGAATCCCTGAGCTGGCCTATTGATTATGAATTGGCTCAAAATTATGTCTCTAAAATGCCCCGAGAGATGCCTCTGCCTCTCGCCTGATCAATGGCTGGGATTGGCTCCAGCTACCCACAACCCTGAACTGGATAAGCAGTAAGGAAAATGACTGACTGGTAAATGAATGAACTGAATGAGTTAAATCTGGAGACCTAAAGCAGCCAAGACAATGGTAAATGGTAAAAGGTCTTGTACTTGTATAGCGCTTTTCTACACATCAGTGTACTCAAAGCGCTTTAACACTATTAGACACATTCACCCATTCACACACCGGTGACGCAGCACTGGGAGCAACTGAGCTGCATGACATCCAGCCATTTGACTCCGCAGTGTTGGAGAAGGGTTGCATCTAAAAGCTTCATCTTTAGAAAGCTGCAGACGGTTGCTAAATGCCAAAGCAAAACATTGTACAGGGAAAATGAAGGAAACAACTACTGTTCTATCATTTAATGATGCAGGTTTCTTTTTGCTGAGTAAGGAAGACCGTTTAATAATGCAAAGTAAACCGTAAAAGCTCTGACAATGTTCTGAGACGGCATGTCGTCGTGGTGACGTATTTGCCATGGTAACCAAAGTCACCATCTTTAACTAGAGGACAACAGCACATCTAATTCAATTATATGTCGTCTCACTGTAGGTGAATAATATAAACAAAACAGAGCTAATATGGCTACTATACCTGCATAAACACTGTTAAGTACACCTGGCTCTGTTTGTAAGCTAACATTAGTGGGTATGTAACACGTAAGGGATAATGACTGTGGAGCACATACTGTGCTGCTGATAGCGTTTGTGCAACGGTACCCAAATATGCTACATGTTTATCCAAGATGCACAGTCAGATTTTTAAACAATTTAAGAAGCAAAAAGGAAGCGAGGTTAAAAGACAATCTTGTTCATTGTTTATGGTGCTCTGAATGCCACCGTGGATGAATATTTCACATTTATTACAAGTTTTATTTACTTTAATAGATCAGAGCCTGATTCCGTCATCTCATCTCTCAGAACAGAAACTATGTTCCTGTTTTAGTTTCTTTGTTTTGAATTTTCTACAATAAATTGTTTTTATTTTAGTGTCGCTCCTTTTCCCCCCAATAACCTGCAGATGTAGAATAATCATTTTAACTGATCCACCTTATCAGCTGTCATCACCTGAGTCATTCATAATGCTGTTATTTTCTCCCCATAGGAACCAGTTAGATCACCACCTGCAGGTGTACTGGTTTTACTGGTGTGTATTGTGATGGAAAGGCCTCCCCCTTTCCCCCTGCCTGCAAGGAAGAGCATCTCCTGGTCCATCATGATGGAGGCCCTGCATCAGCTTTATATCTGTAGCCGGGACAATGCTGATAACTCCTCCCTCTAACACCCCTCACCTGTCCCTCGTCCCTCTAACACCCCTCACCTGTCCCCAGGTCTCTGCAGAAAACTGTCATTTTATAAATTCTTATTTTCAAATAATCTTAAATAAAAGGTTTTTCTAAACACTAATTACATGCATCTGCTTGTAAATAAATGTTTTTCCTCAACAATGACAGAAAATTCTTTCAATAGTACGAGAAAAATCAGCATTATTTCCATGTAACTTTATTTATACAGCATTATTTCATAACAGCATCAATACAGAAACCAATAGGCTGGATTGAATCATGTCTGCAGTTTAATCTCCCATCCTGAACGACAGCGGGTCGGAACCAGCACCTTTCAAACAGAAGAAAACCTCCAGCAGAACCGGGTCATGGACGGGAAGCCTGTTTGGGTCAGGAGGACAGAAAGATAATCAGTTCAATAATCAGATCCTCAGTCAGTGGCAGTCAGGGAGAAATGCTGAGACAATATGAGTTAATAAATACTGTAATCAGTTTATTCATGTGGAATAAAGACTGATGCTGAGTTATCAGTCTGAATTTAACTCAGTTTCATCATCATAATACCTGGAAAACACTTCAGGGTAAATATGATCCAGCATGACAGAAAATCATCATATGTTCTGAGAGTCACATTTTAAACATTAAATATTTAGAAATGCTAAACACCATGTTATTTTATAATTAAACCCTATGCGGTAGGTTTATACTGGTGCTAAAGTAGCTATCGAGCTAATTTATTAGCACTGCTAATAATCAGAATAAATATATAAATATAATTTCACTCACCTAACAACTGGAACAGAAGCTTCTTGGACGGTCTGTTGGTGCGATTAATAGCACAGCAAGCCACCGTTTTCAAAGTGCACCAAAATATATGAACACGAAAGAACAACCGACCAACTTAATGGCCGAAGTGGTTTAATGGGAAGCCGAGAGACTGAGGCCCTTTCTCAATTCAGAGACTGAACACTGCGAAGTGTGGATTTGCAGACCGCATACGTCATACTGGCGCGCCAAGTGCCGTTCCAATTCGCAGTGCGCTTCAGATGCAGACTTCAAATGCGCGCTTCGGAAGGAGCAGAGCTAGCTTAA
>JBAMIG010000022.1:19400256-19425916 GCA_037177335.1 Kiunga ballochi | reverse complement strand
TGTAGCTTCACAAATGTTCTGCGTCCGTTCAGCCACTTAACTTTCTGGATTATAAAACTGCATTTATTAGGCTTAAATGGGAATTTCCAACATTTTGTCTGTTTGTCTGTTCAGGAGGCCATTCTTACCGGCACGCTGCTCTTTTCCACATCATCTTAAATCCACGAGGTTTGAAAAAACCTCGGGAAGGTTTTCATAACTCTCGTAACCACAGGAGGAAGTTCTTTTGTTTACATCCATGTTGCTGGAACTTTATTTTTGGAGCAGGAACTCTGCTTGAGGAATACGACTGCACTGGAATGACGTGGCAGTGCGATTAGTGGCTATTTACAGGAATGAGAGCATGACTTTACTACCTGCTGACTGCTTGTTGCATCATTTGGGCGTTCTGCACATCACGTGCAACCAGGATAAAACAGAAACATGAAGATTTGTTGCCATTCAGGAGGAACCTGTGTGTTCTTTATCTTCAGTGTGCCCAGAAAAACGCTTTAGATGCATCTTTAATTGAACAAACAGACGAGTGAGAGGAACGGATATGTAAACATCTCGATCTGAAATGGATTCTGTGGTTTTATAACCCCGCCCCAAGCTCATGACCTAAACTAAATTCATTCCAGTACAGCACCAGTATGGGGCTCAGAACTGATTCTCAACCGTTCAAATACTCACACTTAGTTTATTTATCCCGGCAGTGGAGGAAAAAGAGGAGTACCTTCTCTGCTTCTGCTCTCACCTCCTGGCTGAATCAATGTTTTGCATAGTTTAGAGTAAAATCCGCCCTCAGTCTGCAGAGCGTGTCTGTAAAAGCCTCAGTGGTCGGATAAACCTGCTGCTCCTCCTCTCAGGTGCTTCTCATTTGGGTTCAGGAGGATCTCCTGGTGTTTTCAGAACTCTGTGTGACCCGGAGGTGCAGCTTGACCTCGGCCCTCACACCTGCAGCGAGTAGCCGCATGTGCAAACCCATCCAGCTGGGATAAAACAGAAGACGCGAAAGCACCTCAAACTCTGTCAAGTGTTCTTTTTTTTTCCTGTTTTTTTGCTTCCTCTTAGCATGCAAACATCATCAGCAGGGTTTCTATGAGCTGAGGCCTCTCAGTGAAACGCCTGAGTGCTCTCAGCATCCATTTGCTGCCGCTGCTGTTGGAAAGCTTTTAAAATCGCTGAGATTTGTGGGAGTGCTGCATGTTTAAGGGCTCTGGGATCTGCTCCAGGCCAGGTGTGGAGCAGCTGTTACCCCGGGTGGAAGCCTCCACTAAGGGTCACGGACGGCTCGGCTCATCCATGAGCGCCGTCGCCAGCATTAAACACCCACACAGCCTCCCAGTGTAAAAGCATCCATCCTCTCTGCTCACAACCACCCACCCACATGTCCCTCTGCCTGCTAGTCTGTGGTATTTATGCTGTACCACTCTGTCTCCATCTCACTCTCAAGCATCTCTGCCTTCATTGCATCAGCAGTAATGAGGCGCTGGGGCAGACAAGAGGCCGCGAGAGGCAAAGGCAAAGGCAGTGCCTCTACTGTGCAGTGTAGACAACACAGATATCTGTTCCTGCTCTTGTGACTTTATTGTTGTGTGTGTGTGTGTGTGTGTGGACGTGCAGGCTGGCATGCTTTGCTCTGCACTGCCATCACGTGGTAACCTGCCGTGTGAATGTGAGAGAAGAAGCAGAATAAAAAGCCTTTTTAAAATACTTCACTGTCATTTCACTGACATCCGTCTGTTTCTATCGTAACCACGGTAACAATTAAAACTGTTCACCAAGGAAGAATCTGACAAAAAAAGGAGTTTTATGCATAAAAACACTGCTTTCAGGTAATTTTTTAAAAAATCTGAATAAAGAAAATCTGCTTATTTTGCAGAAAAACACCAAAAGTTCTGCTAAATTGAATCTGTGACACAACTCCCACTCCCAGGTGGTCTACCTAGCCGTACGGGAAATCGAGTTGTTCTCCTGGGAAAATAACTGTTGCTTCAGCTGCTTTTGGCTGTTCTGATCATTAAAACCATGAAATCAATCACAGTAAGCTCAAAGTTCCTCTTGAAGTCACAAAAAAGGAGAAAGAGTGAAGGATTTTACAGAAGGATGAAGAAAAGCAGCTTACGAACCTTTCAATGAGATTGAAAGGAGCTGAATCAAATCATGTTAGTTTCAGTCAACCTCTCTGTAAGCTTCTGTCACGTTGTGGCTAATCTTAACTCACTCCATTCACCAGGATGTCCCAGTGGTCTATGGAAACAAGACGACATGGACGGAGTTCCTATGACGAAAGCTATACTCACTTCAGTCCTCTTCCTGGTTTCCAACCATTCCCTGCCTGAAATAAACGAGTGTGTGATGAAATTCATCGGCTATTGGATCCATTTCATTGTGTTGGAGCAGGGAAACACTGGGAACCTGCAGGACTGCAGGTTTAGGCCATGATAATAAAACAGTCTCACAAAAGGTTGGCATTCAGCTTCTTGTATGTTGGTTCACCTAAACATCACAGATGGGATTATTTATTATTCTTCTGCATATTTTAACAAACATGCACGACTCGACATGTTTCTGTTATTATGATTAACCATAAAACTCCAAACGAAGCATCTGAACCAGGATTAAACCACTAAATGTTCCATGCCAGCCTATATATGAGCCAACTTCTTGCTCACACTCTTCACATCTAGACCTCCTTCAGACAAGAAGACACATAACATGACAGGTTATTGAGACATTGACACTGTTGTCTTGTCGTATTACTTGTATGCATCACTGTTTCAATAAATGATGTTAAATGAAGGAAATAACACCACTTAGTCTACTTAAATGGCCTGCATCTATCTATCTATCTAGATACCGTTTAGTCCAGTTCAGGGTTGTTGGGTGCCAGGAGTCTATCATGAGAGGCAGGTACATCCTGGACAGGTTACTAGTCCATTGCATTAAAAGGTCTACAGTCTCAGAGTAGCCTAAACCTTTTCCCATGTTTTAAGTCAGCCTGAAATTGAACTCTTAGTGAGTAGCAACAACGCTATGCTAGCTTAGAGGAGCAGAAACTTTCCAGGATTTGCCATGGAGGACCTTAATGTTTGGGCTGTTTCTGGCATCGTCCAGCACCTAATTTGGTCCATTTTCTAGGGGTTTAGATAGCCGTGACTTAACAGCCACAAACAGAAAGCAATACCGCCGGGAATCAGAGGGGGCAGTGTTGATTTGTATCGCTGACACAAGCAGAGAAAGGAGCAAACTGGAGGAAGAAGAAGAGCGGGATGAAGAAGACACAGAAGCGGCCAAATAAAAATTACCTGAAGAGTAAAAAACTGGTTTTATTCTTCTGCTTTTAGTGCTTCTGGATGGTTGTAACGTCATAGCTAACCGCTAACAACCAGCGTGTAAACCTAACACTGCCCACTAATGGATGAACTGACTTAACCACTATAGCCACATGGACTTTTACAAATGTAAGAGAAAATAAATGGAGCTTCAGTGACACCAGAGTTTTCATAATTTTCTCCTGTTTAATGTAAAATTGGAGAGATCCGGGAATTGAACTAACGTCCATTTCTCCAGCTCAAAGCCTAAATTTTTCATTGGATCCTGTTCGAGTTCAGTCATCGTATAACACAACTTCTGTAAAGGTACTTTTGGTATAAACTTGACCACGATAACACTCAGACGTCTCACATCGTCAGCCTGTTTGATTAGTTTGGCCACCATTGTCAGCCTGCAAAGGTCACATGATCACAAATAGCCAATGGCTGTGGTGATGCGTTGATTAGCCTTATGCTAATCAACACTGCTCCTTCGTTGCTTTTCACTTATTATTTCTTTTAGGTTTATTTTAATAATCATAATTCTGGCAGAATTATAAATTGTGCTGCTATGTGGCAGCTCTGTGTTAACTCCCATCGGCATTAGCTGTCAATCTGTGTATTTCTGCATATCTTGTTATTGTGAGTCTCCATGGCAACGAGACTTATTTACCACCAGAATCACCTGATAATTCAAGATTATCACTTCTAAACTCAACAGAGTTTGAAAGAAAGAGAAAAGGATGCGGGGCAGGAGGTAGCAGAGAAAAATGATGGAGATTTAATCCGTTTCTTCCACCTGGAGTGACGGCTAACGTGAGATCGCTAGCTAACTGATGAGCTCCAGGTGCTAACCATGGCTGCATGAACACATCCCAGACTGTACACAGCTTCAAGACGGTCCGTGCAAACCGCAATAATTATTTTTATTAAAGTATTTTTCCTTCATAATCATTATTTTCTGATTAAATAAACTCAGTAATTTCCTATAGAATTTGAATTTACATGGTGCTCCTCTGAGGTGGGACAGGCTCCAGCTGGGTACTAAAGTGAATATTATGAAATACTAAAAGCAATAATATAACTGATTAAAAACCACCTAATTTAACATAAATGTATTTTATTTGTATCTGTCTAAGCCGGGTTCACTGCTCTGGTTACAGCAGGCAGAGCTGAACTTCCTTCTGGGACGCTGGGAGAGTGAAAGGCTTGTTGTTTTTCCTCTTATGTCAAAACAAGGAATGCAATAATGACCAAATAATTAGATTTAGCCTCTTTAAATAGATGGATCACAAGAAAAAAGAGCCACGTGGAAAAGAGGATTTCACTGAAGTGCTGCTTCATTGTGTCTTTTCTCTCTTTCTGCTCCTCAGGTCTGCGTTACAAGCTGAACTGGGATTTTATCAGACCAGTAGAGTCCTGGAAAGGTTTAGACTGGGAACAGACCTCAGCGACAGGCCAATAAAAGACATCTGGCTGCAGTTTGAAGTGTTTCTCTTCACATTTAATCACCGAAACATAAAAATAAAAAAACCTCAAGGAAGTATTTTCATGAACACAAATAATTCAGGTCCTTCGTAGCTTTGTGGGCAGACGGTTCATCATCTCTCTAAAGCCTCTCCAGCTTCCAGTGTCAACACTTGATACAGCCAGTCGCAACAAGCTCTGGTTTCTATGGCAACTCAGCCTACACAGCCAGCAGCGGAGGAAACACAAATGTGTTCATAATGCCAGTATTCACCCACCCGTCCCAGCATTTTAAATGCTGCTGCTGCCTCCTCCTCGTCTCCACGTCGTGAGTCACCTTCCCCCGGTGTGAATGTCTCCACACATGCCATGTCCTTCCTGTCTGGGGGGATCACCGGCCCACCAAACCCGTTAAGTCTTACAAGCATTATGTAACTTGTATGAACCAGTCTGACGGTAATGATTTCTGCTGCAGAGCTGGGAAGATGTGAAATGTGTCCTGGGAATAACTTAGCTAGGATCTCATCCCGGTCGGGGATGACTGGATTAGCTGGGCGCTATACTGGAGGGCATGTTGGGAGGTAATCTTCATATTTCAGTGGATCAAGCTGCCCGGTCCTGGTGCCGGTCGTAATAAACAAGCTCTAAATACATTTATATCAATGCAAAAACAAAATGTATGATTTCATTTCCGGTCTTTGTTGCTTCTGAAGTAAAACAGAAATCAATGAATCAAACTTTGAACATGTTCATATCAGTAAAACGTTTCTGCAGCTGTTTGTTTTTAATGCATTAAAACATAAAAAGCATCATTTATGCCGCAGTAAAGAAATCAAGATGCTTTTTTAATCCCAAAGGGAAAATCAAACTAGCAGGATTTATTTTTTTTATACCAAAATAATTAAAGTTTTTTTTTTTA
Organism: Kiunga ballochi; assembly: GCA_037177335.1. Lineage (NCBI taxonomy): Eukaryota > Metazoa > Chordata > Actinopteri > Atheriniformes > Pseudomugilidae > Kiunga > Kiunga ballochi. The sequence goes on along the minus strand of JBAMIG010000022.1, from coordinate 19,420,234 downwards.
TTCCTGGTGATGCTGGAAGGAAGGATCTTCTGGACCTCTCAGTCCTACATCGGACCAGAACCAGCCCGTCACTGAACATGGTTGTTTCATCACTGTGTTGTGGAGAGGGTGTGAAGAAGCCACCATCATCTTCATCAGCTTGTGTTGTATGCTTTCCTACATGATCAGCTGATCCAGTTACTCACAGCACAGAACCACATTTCTGGATCAGTTTAATGATTCTCTTCAAGTCTCTGGTTCTGATGCCGCCGCCCCAGCAGATCTGGGGTGGCAGCACCGTGTGTGTGTACACGTACACACACACACACACACACACACTGTGTGTAAACAGGGGCTTGTGAATGAAAGCTGCAGGTCTGTCTGTGATAAAATCACATTTTTTCTGATCCAGGTAAGTCCAGGTGGTGTTCTGTACCATCATGCTGGTACCGCTTCATCCTGGGGGATATCACCATGGTAACTTAGCTGAACAGCTCGTACAGACCCTCGCTTGCACCAGACACAGGAGCACCGCGGCTTCCCAGCTGATGGCAGCAACTCCAGTCAACCAAAGTGGTTCCACCAGCTGAGCAGTGGTGCCTTTCTGAAGCGTCGGAAATCGCAGCGTCGATATGCAGCCGTTCGTTTTTCTGCTTTGTAATCAACCCAGAGCAGAGTCAATGTCCAGAGTTGCTGCCATGTGATTGGCTCATTAAATGTGTGTTAAGAAACAGAACAGGTGACCTAAAAAAGGGCTGGGGAGTGTTCGTACACCTGGAGTTTCCATGGTTACCGTTAACATTTGGCATACCAGATGAAGCAAAGAGGTCAAACTGGTGAAGCTGGAAAACGTACGGAGCATCTTCAACAGCAGCTTTATTTAAGCTACAAAGGAGGAACGCAGCAGGGTACAGGCTGGATGATTGTTCCACTGCTGCATGGGCGTCTGTTTATCCAGAAACACACACACACACACACACACACACACAGGAAAGGCTTTCCTGCCTGTGTGGAAAGATGGAGCTGAGATCCGGTGGGACATGAGTAAAGACTGATGTTCAGTAAATGAAGGAACACAGGAAGTGTTCAGGTGAAGCTGAAAAGATGAAGCTGTGCAAATCCAGGATTTTACATATTACAGAGGTTTATGAACATTTTTGCATGCACCCTAACCCTATCCTGCACCTGAACGCCTCATCAGGACAACCACACCGCATAATAAAACAGGATACAATGGTCTGCTGCTGCCACCTAGTGGATGTGAGCAGAGCTGCAGGCAGGGCAGAAAAAGTTGAGCCATTTTCACACTTAAACATGAAGGAAAATGAATTTAAATTAATTTATTACAAAAAAAAGAAGCATTTCTCCACTGAAGCAGAATGAACATCAATGTTTTTTTTCTTACTACTGTTTGGAACGTGTACAATCAGAAAAAACGGACTCGTCAGGTCGCCAGAACAGAGCAATCAATCAAATAGGCAGGGAAGGTGGGGAGGGAGGGGGTGGGGGGGGTCTGCCAACACCACAACATCAACACAGCCTGGGGAGGGGGAGGCATGAGGGGGGTGTGAAGGGAAACAAAAAGGAGGAGGAAGGTAATGAAAATACAAACATTTAATTCAGTAAGTGCAGGTCAGGTTTTTTTTCTTTCTCTCCTCCGTTCAATTTACAGAAAACGGCTCGTCTGTCGTCGGGACACATGCAAGGTCAAACATCTGGAACTACACATGGAGATTTGCTTATATCTGTGCAAGTATTAAAATATGTAGGTATAACGAAGCAATTTCATATGGATATGTCTGAAAATAGCTGGGCGGGGGAGGGAGGGAGGGGGGAAACTAATACACTGTTTCACCGAACAGAAAAAAGTTCACGTAAAAGATTTCTACCGAAATGTCGCCAACCTCGCCGTTTCCTACGCCTCCTTTCATTAAATATGACTTTTCTAGTTAAGTGTAAATACATAAAAAATCCTATGCTCCACATTTTGAACAACAAAATACTGCATGTCTACGTACAGCTGCAATTAAGGAAGGTCAGTACTGTGAGAGGCTAGCTGCCAGAACTTTAGGAATATTGGTTCCGAGTCGATCCCTTTCTAATCGGTTTCCATTAATTAGAAAATAACGAAAAAAATCATCGAATGCTTGTTGTGATCGTCGCTCGGTTGGTCCGGAGCGGTCCATACGGGTCGGGTGGGAGGGCGTTTCTTTATCCTGCTGGATGCCAGAGTCTCCTATCTGCTCTGAGGTAGATGTGACAGAAAGGTGGCGTCCAGCCCGAGCCGATCCCGTCCCGGTCGGACGGCGCGAGCTCGGCTCTTAAGGGTTACTTGTTGTTAAGGCTTCCTGTGGTCTTGCTTCAGTCACTCTCCTGTTTCAGCGGCTCACAGGGGACACCTTCCACTTTGTCTTTGTCCCATTTCTCCAGTCCAGTTTTTAAAGTTACTATTCTTCTGAGCAGAAAACCGAAAATAAACGTCTCCGTTTGGCACCTCGGGATAAGTGGTAAGAGGAGGAGAAACCTAAACGATGGAGATGAGCGAGAAGAAACCGTGGATGATGGGAGGTGATGAAGGTGGTGGGGGGGTGGGTGGTTGGGTGGGGGCTTGTGGTGTGTGGTCAGAACAGACTATTTGTGTTGGTCGTTGTTTGCTGGCGATTCCGAGTCCGCTCCCGACGCCAGGTCGTCCTCTGATTTCACGCGCTTGGCGTCGGGCTGCTCGCCCGCCAGCTGGTCGCCGTTGGGCCGTTTGGTGGGGAGGGAGGCGGAGGCGGAGGCGTGCGCCGCCAGCAGGTGGAGGGGGCTCGCCACAGCTGGAGCTGTAAAGGGGGAAATGAGGAGGGGGAGGAGAAAAACACTCATCACATGGTGGAAACAAGACGTTTCCTTTTATTTATATAAAAGCAGCTTTTAAAACGTTCAGGGACAGAAAAATACATAAAAAGGTGCTGAGTGAAGACATTATGAACAGGCGAGCGCCGGGTCAGGACTGGAGGGGAGTTTTCCAAGGTCCAGATTAGACACAGATTCTGTGATGTTTAACCGATGTGCTGGATGGAGCGGGTCGCTTAAACGGGCTGCTGCAGGTTCCAGTTCAGGCTGCGACCAATCGAAATGGAGGATGACGAGGAGGGTCGGGGTAAGGGCTACAGGGGCTGGTGAAGGCAATTAATGCCATATAGAGGGAAAGAAGCAGGCCGAGCATCGGTGTGGGTGCGAGATGGGACGGATCGTGTGCGGTCCCCTCGACAGCACACGTTTCAGAGACGGAAAACGGTCTGGAATCCGATTCCTGTCGGGACAAACCGGGCCTTTTAGATGGGATCAATAAAAACATGAGTTTGTTCCAGAGACGGGATGAATCCTCAGCTATCCTGTGAGAAATCACAGTAAAACCGTTTGACGTCCCGAAATATGACTGAAGAGAAGGAGCGACGGTGAAAAGAAGTGGCCCCATGACGGACCCCTGCTGCACACCGGTGGTTAACAGGGGAGAACTGGGAACAGACTGGTTTCAGCTGGATGAACTGAATGCAGGGTTTTATCCCATCTAATTTCGTAGGTGTGAAACAGGTTGGGATTAATTCCATTAACGGGAAAAGCGGGAGGAATGGTGTTAAAGACCAAACTCGTACCGAGGAGGAGGAGAAAGATGGGCCGCCATGTGGAGGTCATGAGGGTTAGTATCAGCGCCACACAGGGGGCAGAAACCAGTCTGTAAATGGGATGGAAAAGTTTAATACTGGCTGGATCGGATCAGAGCCTGTTCACTCCAGCCGGCAGCGGGTCGCAGTGATGATGTCATAAGACAAGCGTCCCTCCCCTCCATCACTACCTCATCTTCACTGTGACGGATGGAAAAGGGCTTAATAACTTCATTTCTAGTCAAAATTTAAATTCTGATCTTTAATGATGTTTCTAAGCTGCTGACTTCCTGGATAAAAACTGAACCTGACACCACGCAGCTTTCATTCATCATGTCTGTTTGTTGCAGGGACCTCCGCCCCGTGATGAGCCCTGCAGCTGGTTAATGCAGGGTCATCTTTCCGGCTTACCTTTGTCTCATCACTGAGCCAATAAGTCGATAATAAACTGTGATCCTGTGTCGTTTTGTAATCTATTTCCGATAAAGTTCCTTTTACTTTAAACTTGCAGGAGCCACATCTGTTCTTAGTTATTTGCTTTGATAATTAATGATGAATCCTCTTTTTGGCAGGTTTTATGGAGGGTTATGTCTGCACCTGCTCTTGGTGTTCCCGTGTGTCTCACCTGAGCTGGCGGGACCCTGGAGGGCAGTGGTGATGCCGTGGATGCCGTTCTGTGTGATGGCCTTAATGGGCAGCTGGTGCTGACCCACGGGGGCCTGCTGCACTATGGTAACAGTCTGCAGGGGCGTGGCTGACTGGGAGCTCTGGATGATGCGACTGGAGGCTCCTACAGAGCTGATGGTGGGAACCGTCTCTACTTTGACTGAGAAACAAAACAAAAAAACACATTTTAGACTCGTGTCTCCTCGGCCGGACCACATGAGCAGATTTAATAAATGAGATCATGTGAATGCAGCGGCATGCGGGGTATTTTGTTTTTCTCTGAAACACTCAAACCGTGTCAGGCTTTCTGATGTGGTGCACGAGTCCATGGCATCAGATCACGTTTAAAATCAGTAAAACAGATGAGAACGTGGGGAAAATGACCTCACCTTTAACCTCCGTGTGTTCCCCGTTCTCCAGCGACTCGCTCTTTATGATGGTGGCCGGCTGGGCGATGATGGCGGGGCTGAGGGTTCCTGCCTGGATCTGCTGCAGGACGTGGACAGTCTGGACCGCTGGTTGAGAGGTGCTGGTGCTCACTGGGGAGGCCATGGTGTAAGTCACTGGCTTGATGGTTTGAGGTAACTGACGCTGGACTGCTATGAGTACCGGCTGGTTGTTGACAGGCGAGCCTGGAGTGCAGGAAGGACACATTGGTCAGAACCCAACTGGGCCACAATCATCAGCCTGCAGACACTCGCAGGGGGAACAGGCCCCCTACCTGATGTGTTTTGTGCAAAGCGTGCTTCCTGGATCACGGCCAGTTTGGGCTGGACCGTGGTGGTGGACACTGGGGTGGGAGTGGAGGAGGTCTCTAGCTCCAGCGGAACTGGGGATCCCTCTCGTGACAGGCTGTCGGGGGTTTGGACACCGCTGGAGTGAGCGGAGAGCACCCCTGAGTGATTGGGAGATGCCGGGGCACTCCTGGGAGTCAGAAAGGGAAGTCACGGATGAATGAAAGGTTAACGTTTGCTTTGCATCCCTTTATGTTTGCAGTGCACTCTCATCCGTCCCGCACGAGGACTGATCATCAGATCGCTATCCCAGTGAGGATGTGAGAAGCTATGAGAAGCAAACAGAACCGGTGACCGACCTGGAGGAGAGGGGTCCATGTGGGGTCCTGAAGCAGGGGACGCCCCTGGGCCTTCGTTTCCTGAAGGCCTGCTCGATGAGCTTTCCTTCCGAGGATGGGTCTATCCTCCAGAATGAACCTTTCCCGGGTTCCTCCTGCGACCTCGCCACTTTGATAAAATATCGGTTGAGCGACAGGTTGTGACGGATCGAGTTCTGCAACAGAAGGAAACGACTGAAGCTCTGTTTCCTGAACGTTTAGATGAGGAGCGTTCAGGAAGACGAGTCCAGCACTAACCTGCCAGCCCTTGTCTGCAGTCCTGTAGTACGGGTAGTTCTTGGTGATGTGATTGTAGATGCCGTTTAATGTGAGCTGCTTGTCCGGAGCCAGCGTGATGGCCTGGACGATCAGCTGTGCATAGGAGTACGGAGGTTTGGAGTCATCCTGTGGAGCCGAAAAGAGGAAAGATTTCCCCACCATTACTCAGAAAAACAGAGACATCCGTTAGAAACACTTTTATGCTCACGCATCACAGCTTAGACACCATTTTATGTGAGTTTTTACTGATGTAAATGACATTAAACAGTCACGGAGTCTCCACCTGCTACACGAACCAATCAGGTCATTTCATTCATCAACCACATCTTATTCTATTATACATGCAGAGATAATGCACCGTACCAAAGTACACTAAACTACACTGAGAAATATTCATAAAAAGTGCTACAAATTCATTATTTCAGGTATCAAAGACCATGAAGACGCATGTCGGTGTCCGGACGTCATCATTTTAATAGAACGAGTTAAAGCAAAGACAGCAAGTGTGCTTTCCGCCCCTAGAAGTGTGTAAACCTAAATAATCACAATAAAAATGTATAGAGGCAAAGTAAGGAAAGGTTTTTCCAGGACAGGACCATTCATTAGGAGCCCTGCAGCATGGTGCAGGAGGCAGAAAAAGCCAACCAGCAGATATAAACGGGGCTGTTTAAGCATGAATACGGTCAAATCACATCACACCACTATCTCTACTTTTGTGGTTTCATTTTGACAGGTTTGGTAAAAAAAGAAAATCACAAACATATCTGAGAAAATGCGGCTTGTCTGGAAATGATCTCCAGACCAGTTTCAGAACCACCGTTCCAGTCCTATGAGAGCCCGACCAGCATGAAGGCGCTTCTGGAAATCCCCATGAACACCCCTAAACCCTGTGTTACACCACTATAGGTGCAAAGGATGGGCCGGCTCCATATGAAGAACGGGATGGTGGTTCTCTTCCTCGTGTCAGGAAACCGTCCATGTGGATCAATAACTCCGGGTTAGCGTACAGCTAAATGCTGCTGTACCGTTAAAAGCAGCGTTTCAGGCTTTAACGTTAATCTCATCTGGTATTTTTCCCTTCCTACATAGTTGATATGCTGCAGAATAATTAGTTTGGACAATGATCTGTTAAATGCTGGAATAACCTGACTAATCCCACACGCTAAGCGTCACCTTTTACTGATCTAAGTGCTGAAATGCTAAGCTGAGTGACTGAGCTCTCACCTTCGGACTGTCACCTCCAGAGGCTTCTTTGTCGTTTTCAGGCTGGGAGTTGTCGTTTATAAGCTGCAGCTCTGCAGAGCTGACCATGCGACCACCCATCCTGTAGCCTGAAGAGCCTGCACCCCGAGGGCTGGAGGGGCAGGAGTTAGCAGCACTGCAGGGGGGAAATAAGCAGACAATTAGCTGCAAGTAACACCATAAAGATTTAGATTCAGTGTTTAAAGACTAAAATATAACCCGCTCAGCTTTTCCCAGCGTGCACGTTGCACAGTGCTCTGCTCATCTGCAGCCTGTGCTGCAGTGCCTCGCTTCATCTATGCAAATTGTTCTACTCGCCACATTGTCTGCAAATGCTGCAGCCAAAGCTCTTTTAAATCCAGCAACGAGGGGATAAAACAAGTTAATATAATGAATGATTAGCAGGTTTCGGCTCAGTTTTCTCTGAAGGAGACGCAGCAGCACGTTATTTTGCTGCTGCAGCGATTCAACACCTTCACAGGAGACGTGTGAGATGACGGGAGAAACCTGGTTGGGTTTTTTTTAAGCTCTTTGCTTGAGATCAAGAGTTGAGAGGATCTAGGAGTCGGCGATGGAGCCACCTCCCTCTCTGAGCCCCGCCGTCGCAGAACTAAGCCTAAGCTGATCACTAAACAAACTGGAGGTTCTGGCAAGGTCAATCGCAGGCTGGAAGCTCAGCTGGGTCCAGCTTGGTCCAGCTCAGAGGCCTTTTTCTTCTGAAATCCAGCTGAAACATGATGCGGCTACCAGAGGAATCGGGTAAAACCCGATGCAGAATAAACTGCAGGAACCAGTACCTGATGGTGCCAGTCGGTGACGGCAGGGGGCTCATTAGGTGAGCGATGTTATCTGGAATGTTGATGGTCAGCGGGGAGATCTGGGGCTGTACTGGTTTCACTGGAGACTCTGGTGCCTCGCGCTTCACTTTCTTCCCGCTGGACAGGGCTGTGAAGGTGATCTTGATGTTTGTGCTGGGGAACCTGAAAGTGCACCTGCAGAAAGGAAAACAAGCATAAACAGGTGCAAACACCACGCGGACCACAGCCCAGACACGTTTTCCTGATTCCCCGCCTGACTTTAGCCCTCAAAGCTCAGAGTTTCACCTGCGTGAGGATGAAGAGCTGGTTTTGATGGAAATGGAAACATATCATGCAGCGTGGTAAATCCAGACACGTTTCAGGTCCTTCAACCTCAGCATATATGAAACTTCTCTGAATAAACTCATCCTGTTTGTCTGCAAGGTGATGAGCTGCTAAATGAATATCTATGGGCTGCTTAGAGCTGATTAAAGGTACAATAAGCTCTATATGAGACACACACACACACACACCTTTTGATGATAAACCACAAAGACAATAAGACAAAATAAAAGCCATTGGTGTAAAATACAAATAAAGGCATTTATAAAAGGTTTACATGGTTATTTATAATGAAATAAACTCAGGCTTCTTGAGCCAGTTATCACTGACTAGTCCAGTTCAGGATGGGACGGTTTTGTCTCTGTTGCTTTTCCACAACCAACTGGAATAATAAGGGACAGACGCCATAGCAGCGTAGTGTGATTTTATATCGGCACGCTGGCTTCCTTATAATAAACCAAAGAAGAAGAAAGAGACAGAAGAGAAGAGCGGAGCTGTTTGTGATGATAAATGGGCTGTAGAAATAAAATTAAACTGAATTGAATGATGATATGAAATGATATGACAGCGTGAAAGGAGGTCATGTGATTGGCTGGTGCTCCAGCTTTTCCATATCTTTCCAGGCTCTTATAGAGTAAAACATGCTGCTAAAATGTTAGTAATTTGTGAGTAATGCTAACTGTGGCATAAAATGTGAACAAGCAAAAATAATCTGTACAATAATGAGACAAACCAGTTCAGACTGGGATGCATAAACAGGGTTAAAAAAGGGCTGAATTTGTGTCTAAGTTAGTTGGAAACCGACCCTGAACATCTCCATTTGATGCCCGGAGATGAAGAAAAACAGGGAGGAAAACTACAACAACCAGCTAAATGGACTCAGGAATGCAGCAATGTTGCCAAGAGAAACAAAAAAGCAAAGTTTTCTCTCTGACGTGTTTGCAGCCAAAATGTGGCTTTAACAGCTCTGCAGCAGAGGTCCCTATCAGAAGGAAGAGAGGAAGTCTGCAGCAAAGAAACAATCTAAATCACAGTTTGGATCAGAACCAAACCCGTACAGAAACTGGTTGTCAGACTGCCACAAACAGCGGGGCTTTTTACTTCCTTTCCTTTTGCCAGACCCTGCAGAGCAGGCATCTGCTGAGACTCCTGCATCCCCACACCTACGTCTGAAATGAGCTTTGCAGCTCGCAGGAGGAGACGGAGACACTTCCTGCAGCCAGACTAGCTTTCATCATGCATGCCCTCCTTTCAGGAAGAGCACAGTCTTCTCTGTGGATCTGATGAAGTTACAGAAGCTCCCTAAATAACATCTGACACGTTTGAGATGGACCGACCGACAGCGAAATCTAAATATATCAACAAATAAGTGGAACAGTCTGCCACTTTAATGTTCTCCTCTAATGAACACACACACACACACACACACACACACAAAAGTGGAACTACTGAGCTCTACATTTTGTCCATTTTAAATCTACAAAATCCCAACATTGCAATCACAAAACAGCCCAAACAATCTAGAGATTAAATCCCTCCAGCGTGTCCTGGTCCTCCTTGGAGACTCCTGGCACACAAACGTGCTCGGAGCAGCTCACCAGGAGGCATCCTAACCATAGCCACGACCTCCTCGGCCTGTCTCCAGCCTGCGGGGGAAACTCAATTTAATGCAATATTATAACAATACATTAAAAAAAAAAGGGATTAAGAGCAGGTAAATAAAATAAAGATGCACAATTGATCAATAAGATATTGGCCAATTTGTTTGGATTTTTAAAAAATTGGTCTGATAGGTACATTTCCTAATAAAAATCCAGATAATATAGTACAATTTGGGGTTCTTTTATTCAGGCATAAAGCAGGCCAGAACGTGCAGGTTCTGCATGTCTTACTAGCAGGACCCAGGCTTTGCTCCTTCACTGCCTGACTAATAATGAGCAGTATGCTCATATTTTAGCAGGAGATTAAACATTATTGCTGTGAATTCAGAGAGGATCCAATCCAATAGCTCAGCTGAAAAATCACCATCACAACCAAAGCAGTATGGAAAAATACAAGGCTGCCATGGTAGCAGCTAGCATTAGCAGGTAATGTTAGCAGCTAGCAGTAGCAGCTAGTGGTGCTAATGTAATGGAATAACAATTCTATTTGTTACCCAATAATAACCACAGTTCACATAACCTTAAGATGGAGTCATTCATTAGGTAATTTCATGATGAATATTCGATGCTGCAGGAGAGCGCAGCTAGTAAGCCTTAAATCCATCTGCTCGGGGATCGATTGCTCTCCCTACCACTAGGGGGAATGTGCGCCTTTTCCTCATTGTAATAAAAACACAGCATGAGGAAAACAGCATTAATAACCTTCTTTCTTCCACCCTAATTCAGGGCTGTAACACTGAAGCTAAAACAACACGGAGGGTCGATGTATTAATTCAGAAACGCTGAAAACTTTTTACAGATGTTTGAGGTTATACTTTGTTTTATATAATTGTCAGAACTATGTCAGTACTCATAATTTTATATTTAAACACAGATACTTTGGAGAAAAGTCGTAATCTGTTACAGAATTTTAAAAAGACTTTGTTGATTAAAAGACATTTTTTTCTACAACATGAAAAAAACATTTGAAGAGTCAAAACGGTTTGGTGTTACAGATTCACCAGAGCTACTTAAATATCTGTTTTCCATCACTGCATGCAGATTATAATAAACATAAAACATATATCGGTAACTTATCGGTTATGAGAAGCAGAAAAATATTGGTTTTTGTACCAAATCAAAGTTTTCATATTGTGCATCACTAAATAAAAAAGCTTAAACATATTTACTGGGCTGAACTGGACCCGTGCAGGACTCTGCTTTGTTATAGCGGTGCCACTTTATGCGGTACCGTTCAGTTTGGTCCTGCAACGGCCACAAGCTAGGGCTGGGTGATTAATCAATTTAATCGATTAATTCAAACTAGCTGTTTATGAAGTTTTTTTTTTTTAAAGATGGAGATTTTTTTTGCCGCCCCAGCACCTTCCAAGTGTTTTATTTCTTCATTTTAGTTTATGTTTAAATTCAAACAGTGACACAAGTGAAGCCTGTTCTTAAATGTGTGCTAAAAACATCAAACTAGCTCGCTGTGGAATTGCACTAAGTGCAAACGTGTTGTGTTTATTGTTTACAGCGTTTTGCTGCCTCTTTTAACCAGCTGGTTTCATAGCTTGAGGTTTTTTTGAAAAATAATTTTTGGTTTTGGTTCTACGGAGAACCTGCAGGATTGCGGTCCATGAAATGAACAAACGATGACCCACTCGATGCTCGTTTCATTCGGTGTCAGCCGCTGCAGATCTTTTAAGATGAATTGCTCAAAACATGCATGTGATCATGAGTAATCTGATCATTCAGTGATCATGTTAACAGATAAATCTCATTACTCACATGGATTTCTTCTGGTGACTTAGTGCACGTAGACCCATATATCTGATATCCATTTTCTTTTAAGGATTTTACATTTATTTATTGCACATTTTGCACATGTGCAAATGTTACATCGTTTCCTCTTTTATGTGTCCCCTCAAAAAGATGCGGACACATGAGAGGAAGACCAGAGAACATGGCATGCAGCAGCAGAAATATGTGCATTATGTGGCAGGTTTATCTGCTATTAGCAGCAAACGCTATGGCTGCCACTACGTTCAACTAAGTATGTTTCTATATCACTTTGGAAGAAGGGAGGAAGTTGCAGAATGGCTACTGTACAAACCGTCATGCAAACAAAGCTTAAACCAATAAACCCCTGGCAGTGCTAACCACTATACCACCGTGCAGCCACAAAAAAACAAAAATGCATGAAGACGCGACTTAAAATAATCTGATGACTCCAAAATATCTGATTCTATGAAATTAGATTTGCTTGTGAACATAACCTTAACTAAGGAAATCAAACTATTTTACTCTAAATCTGTTTCACAGTTACAGCAACCCTGCATGAAGGCATGAATAAAGCTGCTAGTAATGAGCTCAGGCGGAGCTCAGGTAGAGAAACCCGTATAATTTTACATCACTATGTACATTTATTGCAGAGTGAGGGACAAAATCCTGATGTTGGTCACATCGCAGGTCCTGCAATGGAGGAAGCTAAATATTTATGCATCCTTTTATCCATCTACAAGCTGCAGATGTGGAGCCCATCCATTTTTGTTTCCCGCTAACACCAGCACAGACCTTTGTAACACAATAAACAATAAATGTTAAACTCAAATACTGACACAAGCAGAAGACACAGATCGGTGCAGGCTCAGCTTCAACAAGCAGGGAGGAGCACAGCGCAGCTTAAAGTGCTGCTAAGATCATCTGTTAAAAAGTCTTTTAGAAAAAATCTAAACAAGCAGGATTAGAATAAGCTGCAGTTTAGTTGTTCCTAATGTTTATCCAGCTACCGCTTTCCCAAAAGAAGCAGTAAATGTGAAACCAACAGCATCACTGTGCATTAACTTTGGTATGCTAACATTTAAATGTTACACTGGGATACGCTGATGTTGATAAAATCACACATCTAAACCACTAAAAAGATTCTGGTCAAAGCAAACTTTACAAATCTGCAGCTTTGTCTCAAAAAATGTCCAAAACTTTGTATTTTCAGTGTGCCAGAGGCCCAGAGGAGTGCAGGCTGTGTATATATTACCCAACACTCCCCTTCTCCTCCTGCATGGAGCTACAGAAGCCTCTTTATAACCCATTTTCTCCTGCAAGAACAATGAAGCCCAAACTGCAAAAACATGCTGTTGCTACGCTGCTAAGCTCTGAGGACAGCAACAAAACAAAGCTTGTTCAACTGCAAGCTTCCCCTTGAATTTCACCCCCTCCCACCCTGCAAAAAAGGAGAATGTAAACAAAAGAGAAAAGATAGGAAGAGCACCCACTTGGAGAGGAGTAGTGAGAGTGGGAGGGAGGAAGAGGATGGGAAGGCTGATGCCTTTTGCTGTTTACGTCACCATAGAGGAATCCCTGGAATATAACTGTGAGCCATGGTTAGACACGCTCTCACGCCATCAACATGCCTCCTCAGCTGTACCCTGTGCCTTTAAGGGTCTCCTAGCTTTAGGATTACTGCAAAGCATGCTGTCTTACTCATGCACATAACAGAAGCCAATTAAAAGCTCCTTACCGGCGGCCAGCCTGATCGATACGAGAATCTGACACCACCACGCTTTCCTTGCCGTACCTGCACACCGACATGTGCATGCACATGCATGTGTAAATAGTAACGTGGAGCCGTGCAGATGCAGAATGTTTGTGCGCACAAAGCTCGCTCAGAAGCTGCATCAAGCCAAAACAAGTCGACTTTTTGCTTTGTGCAGGGTGATGGTGGCTGTGTGATTGCACAAGTTCAGAGCAGTGTGCAAAGTCTGGCCAATGTTGGCAAAGGCTGGTCGGCTTGTTTACATTATGCAGCATATCTTATGAATAAACTGAAGCCTCTTTTGGGCTGGCACAACAAAACTGTCTGGATAAAAGTACATTTGATAAAGCTTTTATCAAACAGTTTGCAGAATTCATCCTGATTTGTTCAAAGTTTCTGAAAGAGACAAAAACCAAACTACACTGAACTTGTGTTACGTCAACCTGATAACACACTGGGCCTCCATAATAAAACCCATTAATCTGAAATGGAGGAAAGCAGTCATAACAGCAATGATAAACAATCTGTATCTGAATAAATATTGTTCTTATAGCTTATTAAAAGCTGCAGAAATCTGAGGGGAAAATATACATATAATATATATAAATCAGAGGTCTGCAAAGAACACATGCCTTAAAATATACCATGTAAAAATCATTAATCAGCACTTAGTTTTATTGAGTTAGGGTTAAAACAAACAAATATGGTTGTGGTTGCAAGCCCCCTTTCTCCTTATATAGCCTCTACCTGCCTTTAAAAATAAGAACAGACAATTTAACAGGTTATTAAATACTTATTTCTTGCAATTTAGTGTTCAAAAACAAAAAAAAAACATTTCCAGTTAGACAAAAAAATGTTAAAGTTGATAATCTGGTCATTAAAGTGAAAGTTTTTAGAGTTATAAACCTGTTTGAACAGCAGCTTATAGCAACAACAGATATAATCTAATAAAAACTAAAAACAAGCTTTTAAAAAACAAAGTTTCTATCGAGCTCAATCTCCTTGTTCTGACATTATAATTCATAGTTGGTGAAAAAACAACCCGGCTGCAATGCTGTGGCTTTAGTGGGCTAGAGGTCATGGATCCTGCAGGTTGTGCCGCTGGGAGCCAGCAGGGCGGGGACCGACTGGTTTGTTTACGTTTAGGGGTCGCGAGAAACTCCATTCACAAATACAGGGAGGCGATAGCTAACACCAGCATTGTTTACAGTATCACGAGAACACATTTTTATTTAAGGATAAGCGCGTGACAGCAAAAACTATTCCCCTGATCAAAATCAACTACAGTGCCCCCGTTGCGGTTAAATTTAGCTAACTGGCTTCATTATAACCGCAGAGGAAAACAGCTACAGCCAAGTTACAAAAAATGGGAGGAATGTGGGATTTGGGTGAAATGAAGCCAGGAGGCTAATTAACACAGTTGCTATGAAGAATGTCAACAAAGAATCGGCTTTGGAAACAGGATGCGGACTTCTTGCTAACATGCTAAAACACGTGGTCCCCTCGACCCTTGCTAGCCAATATAAACCCAATGTTGTTAACTCCTAACTTTAGCTGCGGGGCTACTGCTGCTAGCGTCCACATGTTCACCAAAAAGGGGGACTTACATGCGAGGGAGCTGCAGAGGAGGGGCGCCCCGTCTGAGAAACACTCCGTCCACAAACACCCCGTTTTTACCGAGACACCTCAGGTAAAAATCTCCGCTGCCGGTGCCGTCATCGCTGGTGGTGAATATCTCGAGATGCCTTCGCGAGATGAAGCTCGAGTGACCCATGCTTACGTCCACGGAGCCCTGAGAGGAGTTTCGGCCGATGGTCACCGAGCGCTTTTTCATCATGTATTCGAATTCACGGCCCTCGAGCCGGGCAACCGGCCCAGACGATCCGCTCACAACAGCCATGTTCGGGGTTAAAGACTCTAAACGGCAAATGCAGGGGCAACTAAAAGACAGGTACACGTACGCCTGACTGTGGCCCTTCAGAGGCGTATAAATGAAGCAAATCTACAATGGGGACATCAAATTCAACACAAGAATCTGGAGGGTAACATGCGAGGCCAGGGACAGCGGCTCCGACCCACCGCCGAGAGAAAGGGTAGCGGGGAGGTCCAACCAAACAGAGTCAGGGACGGATATGACATGATTGACAGACGTCACAGCCAATGAGAATCCTGAGAGCTGATGGAGCGCCGCAAAAGCGGCCAATCATACGCGAGGAATAATCCGAGGGCAGATTCAGGGTCGGTTGAGATGTAGCAGTGCGCGCATATGTTTGGGTTAAGCTAAAACGCGGCTTGTTAACAGAACAGAAAAGGACCGGATCCACCACTTTACACGTGCAATCAATCGCAATAATCCCAACAGTTAAAAATGTCTGATAAACGATGATAATGCACCGATATCTGTTACAAATCCTCTATCCTGTCCAAAGAATCGACCTTGATTGTTTGGAGTGTTTGAATGATGAAGCTGTCCTCGATTTCACAGGCGCAGCAGCGCAAAGCCACCGTGCCTGATGCTCATCCTCCTCCACTACAAAATACACGCCAGCTCTTCTTACAGGCTTCCTTTGCAGCATCTTGTTACTTTGTAATTATATCATTTAAAAGATGAGTCCAAACAAAACTCGTTGTCTTGGCATTCAGGCCTTGTCCTAATTTTCTTTTTATTCTATGGACTGTACTGTCTGCTTGTTGTCTGGGTAAATGACCCATCGGTGGATTACAAGAAAGTAGCACTTTCCTTATATTTAATGCCACAGTGCATCATAATGACAGTAAAAGTATTGCCTCAAATCTTGCATAACGTCATTAGAGTAATGTTATGTTATAAAAAGCAGAACCTGGGTGAATCTTTTCTCATCACAACATATCTAACTATCAGTTGTACAAGACTGAGCTAAAACAGGGTAAAATCCCAGGACAGGTGTGAACATGCAATCAAATTTGTGTCCAACACTTTCACTTTTCACTAAGGTGAGGCTGTGTATGAAACCAGCATGTGTCACATGATCCGTGCTCCAGTAACATGAAATACAATAAATATTCCCATAAAAATACCTTGAGGTGTTCATTTCAACCTTTAATGTTTGCCAGGTAAGCTGGATGAGTCGCTTTAGTCTGTGTTAAGAAAAAAACCTGATACAGGCGCCTCTTTTAGGCCTCAAAACCAAAAAAAAAAAAAAAAAAAGCAGAGAAACTTTGCAGTTTTTAGATCATTTCGTGGGTTCCTGGTAGAAAAACATATCTTTAAAAGCCCAAATGGATGTTTTAACTCTTAATTTAAGAAGCTTAACATCCTAATTATAGCCGACTACAATCAATCCACAGATCTGAACAAAAGAGAAGAACCAGAGTGATGGGAAAGGATGGGGCCACCACTAAAACATGACTGGTCCCAGTGTACCACAACTCTATCAAACATTTAGGACTGGGGAGTCCAAGTCAGTGCTTTGAGGTTTTCAGTGTTTCCTGCTCCAACACACCTGACTCAAATGAAGGAGTCACTGTGCAGAGCTTCATCAATCATTTTTAACTGAAGTCAGGTGTGTTGGAGCAGGGAAATATAAAAAACCTGCAGAATTGTGCCCCTCAAGGACTAGAACTGGACCGTTTCTGCTGGTCCCTGGGAAGCCTCCTAACATGTCCTAGACCAACCCCGGGCTGATGGTTTATGACGTTATCCTTTAAACCTGATCTCACACTTTGGAAACAAAAGTATGAAGCAGATTTAGCAGAAATGAGACTGTAAATGCAAACAAACTTATCAATTTCTCGCTTCTGGAGTTTGATTGATAACTTGAAAGTTAATCTATACTTCAGCCACTAGAGGGAGACATCCCCTTTCTCAGACTTTAGGATGACGTCACAAACTTATCAGCCATTTCAAGCTTCCAACCTGAATCAGATCTCCTCTTCATCAGCCAGGCAGGCAGATAATCTGCATTAAAGTGACAGAGAACAGTTTAGATGATCGATCTGAGCTGCTTAAGCAGCTTGTTTCTTATTTGATTACACATTCATTTGGATCAAAGCCAAAAGTAAAGTAATAAAAAGTAATTAGATTAAAAATACCAAAAGCCTGGAAGATGTTTCACTTCATTTTCATTGACTCATTTTGCGTTTTAGCTACTCAGACTTCCTGTTTGTTTGTGTCTACTGATGCCATACTGTCCCAGTTTTACTCCAGTCCTGGAGGAGGACTGGTAATGGACATCCATACGAGTCAAAGCTCTTTCCAACCACATGGTTGTGATTCACACAGAAACTGCTTTATGGAAACGTCAGCCTCGTGTTCTGGCAGCGAAGCCTCTTGCAATCAGCGTCTCTCCTGAGAACTGTCCTCATGTGTACGCTTGTGATTAAGATTGCGACGACGAAGAGCATCAAAGCATCTTCAGAGAGAGAAGCTCAGCAGCAGGGATCCATCTCCCCGAGGAGACCCATTATGCCTCTTCTCCATTTCCTCTCTCTGAGGCAAGAACCAAATGGACACATTAAAACACTCCCCATGTCTGAGGGAGATAATGGTGGCTTGAGTGCTGGTTATGGAGGAAGAGTATTTCTTTTGTTCTTTTCCCTTTTGCTGCCACAAACAAGTGTTAGAGGTGCTAAACCTACCAGTAGCTGCACATCTGTCACCCCAATAATGCTAAAGTCTAAATATTGCAATAAAATTAATAATGGAAACGCCAGTTAAATGTGGCTATATTTAGCTAAAAGTTAGGAAATATGAGGCATGTTTTATTTGAGATGTATTGACAGAAGTATACGTAAAAGTATAATGGAAACACTGTTACGCAGGACATGACGCCAGTCACCTGACCGGTTCATTTCAGGTGAAGATGGTGCAGGATGTCTGGATGGAGATGGGAATCTTCTTACACATAACCAGATAGCAAACAGCAAAATGCAGAGTTTAACAAGGAATTAGAATATGAAATGAGGGAGAAGGGCTTTGAAAAGCCGTGTCACATCCTCCACGGCTAGTGGAAAAGCTGGAAACAACAACCTGGCAACCTGGCATGAGCCGCAGCTCTCCCATGAGATTTAACAGCAAATCACAGCTGGTGCTCTAAGTTGTAGAAATATGGCTTTATTTTGCAAAACACCACAGCTACTGCTTCCTGCTTCTTTACTTATCCTGGCAGGATCTCACCAGAAACCTACGGTGCAAGTTTGGCTGGTTTGGTCACAATGAACACACAGCAGTGATTCTTAAAGCCTTTTAGTTGCAAACTTACATACCAGTGAGGTCAGTGAGGCACAACTTATCATCCTCACTAGTTTTTAAAAGCTTCCTTCATATGAAAGTGCAAAGAAATACATTTTAAATCACCAAAGTCTGAGAATCACTGCTCCAATGCTGACAGACAGTCCCCCCTTAATGTCAAAGCATTCACTCCAGTGATGGACTGGTGACCTGTCCAGAGTCTGGTCCCATGCCTGTGACCTTCCATTGGAACAGATGATGGATGGATGTTAAATGTGTCCTTCCTGGTTTTGGATTTGTCTCCCAGTGGCTCCTCAGAGCCTCCAGGTTGACAAATTCAGGATTTTTTTGTGCTTCATTTTTCATCCATCCTTATCTTTAAGCGAGAGTCGGCTTCCACACACAAGCGGCTCCATACGGTCACAATATGTCATGCTTGGGCAGGTTGAGCTCCTCCTCGGACACGGTCAGGTTCCCCATGTACCAGAATATCCAGAGGATCAGGCTGAGGAAGATGAGCAGCGGTCCAGACAGCACGAAAAAGTCCCAGTAGCTCAAAGGTGCGAAGATCCCGATAAAGAAGAGGAGGAGGCCCACAACATCCAGGAAGATAGCGATGGATAAGAAGATGATGGTGCACTTCCCCTGCTCCATGGCGGAGATGATGGGAGCTGCTGGATGTCGCCTGATGTTGTGACGAGACTGAAAGCGACTGACTCGTTTCCGAAGCACAACTTGCATTTCTTTCATAGCAATCTGGTGGAAGGACAAGAGTCCAGCCAGAAGTGGGTTGTTCTTCCTTCAACAGCTGAAGGTCTAACTTCATTCCTCTGCTGGGCTGACTGGTTTTGCATCTTTTTATATCATCTGTGACTCAGCAGGATTGTCTAGAAGCAGTGTGGCAGAATGTGACTGCAATCAGCTGCTACTGAGCATTGACATGCTGATAAACTGGCTGTAAACACAGCTAATGACAATAAAGCCATTTGTTGGATTTCATCACATCATCGACATTCTCGTGTGATTTCAGAGCTCTGGTGAGTTTGATGGAAGCTCTGCAGAGGATGGGGCTTCACAGCATTTCAGTTTTCCCTCCAAACATTGAATAATTGATCCTTCCCACATGCGTCACACAGCGAGGCCTTTTGTGGTGTCACAAAGAGGAAATGCAGGTGATGGAATCTTGTGCACCTCGTTGGACCAGTCACTGTTTGTCTTTCCATGTGTGTGCTGGCGTCTATAGCTGCACACACCAGAGATAAATACAATTTTATGTACAGTAACGATGCGTTGGCGTCGAGCCGCCCATCAGGCGGACTGACTGAGTTTTAGTCTTCTCCATTATATGACGGCGCTGATGTTTGCATAAGGTGTGCCATGCCGTCTGTCACACCTGCAACTCAAACTGAACCTGCTCCTACATAGCTTTACACTTTACACATTGTACAGGACAGAATTTATACATTAAATATGTATTAAATATTAACTTTAAACAGTATACATATACATACATACATACATACATATATATATA
>JBAMIG010000022.1:19296277-19307946 GCA_037177335.1 Kiunga ballochi | reverse complement strand
GCCTCCCTGGTGAGGTGTTCCGGGCACGTCCCTGTGGGAGGAGACCCCGGGGAAGACCCAGGACACGCTGGACTGAAGTTTAAAAGGTTTGCAGAGGCTTGAAGTTTTCTTTTGAATAAAATAAATTTCTATTTACTAAAACACAGCAGAGAAACCTCCAGCCTTCCCAGTGCAGACTGAAGGAGAACTGCATGACAATACCTTGGTGGTGGAAGGAGGGGTGGGGGGTGGGGGTGAAACACAGATCTTAAAGATAACCTAATAGTTTGAAGCAGCACAGCATGAAAACATTTAACTCAGAGGATATGTGGAGAAACCCATCATTTTATTTTAAAGACAGGCTTCTCTGAGGTGTGCCAGAGATGACCACTGGTTTAACGTTACATGGAATATAAAGCAAAAGGCTTTAAGAGGAGATACTGAGGAGGCAGGAGCAGAGGGCTTAAGACAGGGAGAGTAATGAGAGTGTAACTTATTAATTCAGTGTCTGATCTTGACAGTGTGGGTGCGTAAGCAGAAAGTAGGCCACCAGTTCCAACCAATGATCATGGAGTTCCTCTGAAAGGAACATGTCAGTGCAAAGGCCAATAAAGCAGAGATGCATCACCCCGCATGTCCTCCATAATGGGGTCAAATGTCAAACATGCTCCCTCTCAGAGTGAATTTCACCTCCTTCCTGATTGCTCCCTTTGTTTTGGTTGTAATTGCAGCAGCTTAAATAGCTGCAACAGAAGTAAACTTCATGACATGAGGAGAGAAAAAGGACTGAATGCTTTAGTCTGTAAACGCTACAAAGCATCAATAAACCTTTTCTGATCAGTCCTCAAATATCTTTATTGGCTTTTTGTTTGAGTTGTTTCGGCTTTTCTGCAGACGTGTGCCTCAGCGAACCCACAACATTCTCCTAAAATCTAATGAAGTCATCTGAAATGTGACGTTTCATTTAGAATCCCCACTGACTGCTCAGCTAATTGCATTTCCTCATGAAAAAACAACATCTGCCCACTGAAGCTCAAGTGAAACCCTAATGAATGTCAGAAATGCCAAATATTTATCTGCGTTTCATTAAGACTCGTGGAGATGCATGTTGGAGCCGGGAGGAGAGCCGGTGTGCATCTGATGAATAGCAGCGAGGTTTAGATGTAAGACAACTGATCTGAGTGCAAATGAGGCGTGTTATTTTCACTTTGATTAGATGTTCTGCAGCACTTTACCAAGATGAACTGTTAACTGTGTCAATGAATGAATGGAGCTGCCGAGTCGGAGACGTCTGTGGTTTCATACGGATGATTCCTGCTGAATTAATTCTCCTCGTGTCATTTTAATAACTGAACAGGAAAAAGGAAAAGCAAATGAGCGGCGCTTGAATCAAGTCACAGTTTTTCCCTCTCAGTTTAAAAAACAGCTGCAAAACTAGATAAACATCAAGAAAGAAATGTGTTTAAAAACATTGGTTTGTATGACCACCATGATTTCATTGTGTAAAGCACTTTGTGTTGCTTCACAAACAAAGCTAAAAGTGTTACGGGTATAAGCATAATAAGCTTCACATTAAACACGTTATTTCCTTTGTAAAACTTTAGCATTACGTTTCCTTACGACTTAAAGACACGGATCAGAAGCAGAATAAGAAAAACCTGTGAAATGTCAGCGCTGTCTGCTTTTATCTTTGAGTTATTAAGGACCGACCTACCTGCTGCTAACATATTACTGTAAATATAACCGGCACACATTTTATATTAAAGCGATTTCTAAACAACATTATGAGCCTGTTAATAAATAAAACCTGATCAACCAGTAAAATGTCACCAGTTTGATCAAATTCATTGAGAAGTTATGAATATTTTAGTTCATTTGCTTTTATAATTTGCTTATTAGAAATGTTCTTTTTGTCCTTCAGGAGACTCTCTGGTATAAATGTCAGGCTGCGAGTGATGAATTTATAATATCAGGTAAAAGTGATGAAACATGGACCTGCGCTCATCATGCAGGAAGCTCCGCCTCCCACATTTAAACATCTTTGTTCACATGCTGGTTCATGGATATTTATATCCTACTTATTATTCTACATTATTAAACTTATTTATTCATAAAACCTTATTATTGGATCAGCTGATTCATATCTCAGCACGGAAAAAGAATAAAAAGCTTTAAACTTTTGCTTCAGTGTCATTAAATGAATCTACCTGAATGTTGTTTCAAATAAAAAGGGACGTGTCGTAATCAGGGCAACCTAAAAACTGCAGCTTTATCTGGAAAAAGCATCTGTTTATGTAACAATGAGATGTGCACGTGCTGCTTCTGCTAAAAGCAGGATCTTCTTCATCCATAAACACCTTCTCATGTTTTATATCGGAGCAAATTGAAGCACAAACTCCACTTTATTCGATTCAGAGAAGAAAAACAAGCAGATCCTGTAATAACCACAAACACACCTGACATATCTGATGATGGAGTGCAACAGTCTCACGCATGGCTGCTGGTTGCACAAACCTCCATCCCAGTCTGCACAGCATTTTCTAATAAAGCCAGGAGAAAATAATTACGCAGAAAACGGAACCAGATGCAATATTGTGCTTCTTTTTCCAACATGCAGTTTACTGAGAGAATCATTTCCTCAGCAGAAAACCACCACAGGCGTGATGATACACGGTGTGCTCTCTACCCTGGAGGCTCCTCTGGGAATTCAAAGTGCTTTCCTAAACTCATAAAAGAA
This sequence comes from Kiunga ballochi, assembly GCA_037177335.1. Lineage (NCBI taxonomy): Eukaryota > Metazoa > Chordata > Actinopteri > Atheriniformes > Pseudomugilidae > Kiunga > Kiunga ballochi. The sequence goes on along the minus strand of JBAMIG010000022.1, from coordinate 19,305,230 downwards.
CTTGTGTGCACCGTGCCTCCCTGCTTTCTGTGTTGAATTCTGCTTTGCAAATAGCTGATAAAGTTGCAACGGATCAAAGCAGCACGTGAAAAAAAGTCAGACATCACGTAATGCTTGTTCAGAAAACCCTCATTAAGCGGCGGCTCACTTCATGACTGAAGAGGAGTTTAGAGCCGAGGTTAATGAAGAGTTCATATGCATTCAGCCAGGCTGCAGAACAAAGAGCAGCTCGTATCAACTAGCATCGCACAAACAAAGCAGCTTCTGGAGGATCCCGAAGGTGTCCGAGAGGAAGCACCATCTGTGCGCAGCAGAAGAGGACGCACTGCCGCCGTGTTCAGAAAGACCAGGATCACATTTAAATTCTGTAACCACAGCAACAATAAGACAGGAAGGTCTCATTAAATACAAGGCAGACTGTGTGTTTTTATCCCCCTCAGGAATATGCAGCTGTTTTATCAAAACACACCCATCTGAAACATTTGGCCCACAATATTTGGAATCTGGTGCCGAGCAAAGCGCCAGCGGTGCAGCAGAGGTTCCCACAGCTCTCCTGATGGTTATACGTCATGTTTTTATGCAGATCTCACTGAAGAGGCATGGGATTTTACTTCCATTAAGGCTGGAGGTATGCCGATGCTGGTTAGCAGGATTTTCAAAAAACATGCAAAGCCAAGTTTTGTGATAGTTCAGTAAAAGTGCTTCATTAAAGTCACAAGGTGTCGCTCACAGAGTCATTTAAACAAGCTTTGGGGACAAAGATAAACAGTGTTACAAACCTAAATATATACTTTATTATGACAAAATCACACTTCTCACAATAAATAACACATTTATAAAAGGTGGGTTATGTTATCTGGTTCCAATAAAACAAAATGCAAAATCTGCACAAAATGAAAACACCCTCACTATCCCTGTTGCCTTAGCAACGAGCCCCTGTGCACCAAAACAAAAGAAAATCTAAATTTAAAAACACAAATGTGCATTAAAGTTTGCTCAAAGTCCAAACCCACAAAAAGTTCTTCTATCCTTATGACCTACGATGATCAATCCCAGAGGCTGAACCCGGAGGACACAGTAGGGTTCTTCCTCCATTTTAAAGTCCAGGTGGTTCTGTGGTTGGTCCAGAAGGAGGAAGTGCTAAGCTGGTGGGTCCAATGAGAGAAATGGTCCGTATAGTGGGTCACTGGCAGCAGGGGAGATGATTGATGGCTAATGAGGAACAGCCAGATCTGCAGGCCTGGTGTGGAAGTAGCCATGGAGATATGTCCCCAGGTAGGAGCGAACAGTGCTGCTGGTATACGCTTTAGGACATAACGCAGTTTGCTGCAGATTAGGATTTTTATTTGCATTTTAAATTAAAACAAACAGAAAGAAGCTTCATTTGCATCATAAAAGAGCAAATGTGAAGAAAACATAAGAGACGGACTCTTTCTACGACACGACCCTCATTTAACGGAAGCAGAGAGTTAGTTTACATACAGACATTTTTACAGGAATATCCAACTGCTTTATATCTGTGGTCTCTACCCCCCCTCCCCCTCATGTGTTTCTTCTTCCCCCTCATGCTCCCGTTTGACATTCAGCCTGCTTGCATGAGAAAAAGCTACAAGATGCGTGAGTCAGTTGTTTGCAAAATGCCTTCAAATGCATGTTCACAGCATATTCAACAGGACATAATTACTGCATGATCAGTTAGTTGTTTTATTCACCACATGTGTGCAGAAATCTGGACAGATCTCTGCTGCAAAAAGGGGAGAAAAAAGCAAACCAAACACTCCGAGCTGTGCAACAGCAATGCAGCCTTCAAATTACCAAACAAACAGGGAGAGTGTCCTTTAGCTGAGCACACACACACACACACACACAGAAACCTTGACAGCAGAGAAAGATCCTGAGCGGGAAGTTGAAGGACACAAAGAAGATTGAAAAACACATTTTATTTCTGTTCTCTTTTCAAAAAAAGGTCATTTTCCCCTCATTTTATCTAAAGGTTGTGGGCAATACGCTCCTCATATAGAATGTCTTTAAGAAGTGTCTTTTTGTTCTGCTTCACCTTTCTGTTGACAGCATAGGTGCCACGTATGGCTGGATGTGTGCTCAGACCCAGTTTCAGTTTCACACCGTGTCGGGTTTCCTCTCTCTCTCTCCTCAGTCCATCAGAAGGATCAATTACAATGATAAAAGCGGCTTTTGCATCCAGTCCAGCAACACAAAGCTCACGTGTTCAGTAATGAGCTCATCGTTATGCATATCACAGATATCAAGAGGAATGGGAATTAAAAGATTACACGTTTAATAGAAAGGCCGACCTTAAAGGCGGACAGAGACGGCGCTTCGTAGCAAAGATGGCCGTTTTTATTTGAAGGTCATGATATTTGATCGGCACATCTAACACGTTCTTATTGACTCCTGGAAATGAAGGAGTTCATGTTCGTGTGGTTCTGTCCCCGCTGCAGAGGTGGACAAACGTAGCCGGCATGTCTGAGCGATGAGGAAGGTCCTCAGTCTGACCCAGATTTTATAAAAGGTGTCATCTATAAATGGAAGCACTGGTTGTAAATTGATGCTTTTCCTTCAGTCTTTCTAGAAACCTGTTTTTAAAAACAGCAAAGTTTAATTTCTAATTGATTTAGTCACATATGTGTGAAGGTCGAGCTGTTTTTCTGCTTCTTCCTGTTCCCTACACCCCCGTTGTGCTGTTTTCTGCTTACTGGCCTTTTACCCAGCAGAATAAACCTGGATTGCTGGCTTCAGTCTCCTCACACATCACCCTGTTCTCATTTTTCCAAACGGTTTGTGCTTCTATGCTCCATGATTAAACCTGAATGAAAATTGATACAAGAGTCTCAACTTGCAACAGTGCTGGATCTTTAATCGTAATACGATATCTGAATCATTTCAGCTGCTTAAAGGCTGTTTTAGGCTAGAAACTTGTGAGCCACACTGAGACCCACCGGTGTTTGCCATGCAGACAGAGCATCACAAAGAGGATTTTCATGCCTTCTAACATGGTGTGGTTGTTGGTCTGAGTGTTTACTGAGATGTTCACACACAGCCATCTGTGGAGACCAGAGCTGGTCTGAAGAAGAGGAGAAAATACCCAGTCAGCAGCAGGATCAGAGTGTCTTGTTTATGTCAATAAACAAACTGGTTGTAGATGATAGAAAAGCATCAGGAAGTCCAGTAAGCACTGGCTCCGACCAAGATATGCAGAATATCTGAACACAACACGGCCCTGAAGCAGATGTTCTGAGGCAGCAGACTCCATCGGGTCTGCAGCTAAAAACAGGAAACAGGCTGCAACCGAAACTGGACAAGATGGAAACATGATGGATCCATCCTGCTCTGGTTTGATGGTTTGCCCTTTTCTTTATGAGCATAGTGTAGCATCTTCTGATTAACACTTCCAGCAGGATGATGCACCAAGCCACAAAGCTCACGTCTCCATGACGATAAGCTCGACATCCTCCAATCACCTCTGCAGCCACCAGACATTGCAACAGAGCAGCTTAGGGATGTGGTGGAACATCAGAGTTGTATCATGGATGTGTAGCAACTGTGGGATACCAATATAATACCAGTATGGAGGAACATTTCCAACACATAACCAGAGTTAAGGCTGTTCTAAAGGGAAAATCTGAGCGTCCTGGACTTTCACCAAGCATCTCCAAATGGATTCTCAGGATAGAAAAACACAATCATTAAAAAACAACAACAACCTAAAAGCCTATTTAACAGATGCAAAAACATTATCAACCTCATTAAAAGCCCCGTGAGCCTGCACAGTTGCACAGATGACATCGCTGACGACGCGGTGAGATCAGGAGCTGACCTGGAACACATGGTCCTGCGTGCAGCGTTATCTCCACCTGAGCAGCAGCACCACAGTCCTGGAAGTCGTGCTGCACTCTGTGGTGCAATGTGACCTGGATGAGACTTGGAGGATACTTATCTAATATGGGGCAGCACAGATTGCATTGCATCTATGGGGCCAGGTAACTGAGCGGAAAAACTTCAGGGACACAAAGTGCTTAAAGAGATGGCCTACTCCATCACAGCCCGAGAGCCTGGAGCGGCCCGGCCTCTGGCCAGATGCCAACTAGGAAATCTGGAGATGTGTAACGGATCTGTTTACTTCCCAATGATTACATATCAACTGACAGGAGGTTTGGAGGCAGATGTTACTAAACCTGCATATCAGGATGTTTTTAGTGTCCGTATGTGAAATGACACCAGACTTCAGCATTTTATCCTGGATGCTTTTTATTAGTTCATCTTGCAAACATTCAGGAAAACAGATTAGTTTTGTTTATTTTGCTCTGAAGTAGTTGTGAAATTTAAAGGAGATGGATTACCTGCACCTGCATTTGTCCTTATTAGTGCGCACACTGGCTTCCAGCTACTCGTCAGAGCTGAAAACACAAAGCTGGTCTTTTGGTGGAGGTAGAAGAATTCAACTAAAGTCATGAACAAAACACCACAAACTGCACAAGACTGCAGAAACTTCATGACAATTTCCGGAAATAAAATGACTTTTGATGTCACCCAGTCTGGTTTGCAGTCACACCAAGGCATCCACTCATCTGCACAGGGGCAACATGTCCTGATACTACTGGATCCCACCTTAGTAGACTGGCTGAAAATCTGGGTTAAATATGTTTAAAAAGAGACTACTTTGAATCTATAGGCAGCTATAAATGTGTGTGACATAAAACAAGCTATGAGGTTGAGAGAAAGGGCTTCACACTGAGGTGTACAGCAGAGGAAAAGGCTCTTACAGGTACATCATGTTTGACTTGTTTATTGATTTTTTTCAGATGGATGTTTCATTCCACCCATGAGAAACCGGAGATGGTGCTTAGTAACATCTTAGAGCCAAAGTTTTCTACAGCGTACTAATCATCTTACCAGTTACCAAAGAGAAAAATATGCACACATTCCCCATAGCTGAACATACAACATTATACAAGTGTTCATATTGAAACCTTGTATTCATGCGTAGCTCCACCCACATATCTGAACCGATGTGTACTCATGCATGCACTTTCCCAAACACACACGTGTGCATTGAAGGCACCACATGAAAGTCATGTCTTTGTGCTTTAACTGGTGAAAATGATGTCGGTTCACAAAAGGCTCTGCTCTTTGCTCGTATTCATCATTCTGCTTTCAAACATTCCCTTATATTATAAAGTCTTTTTTAATGTGAACAATTTAACTTTCAAAAGTAATTAATTATGTTTCGCCTTAAGCGGGATTTGTGAAGTCTGCAGCTCAACCAGACCTTTGAACATAAGCAGCTTGGACGTAAAGAAAAAAGCATTTATTCCCTTTACATGCTCCTGGTGGCTCCCTTTGTTACCCCAGGCTTAACCACAGTAAATAAGGTATGGTAGGACTGAAACAATACAGTGTAGTCCTGATAACCTGCTTTCCTCTCTGTCTCAGCAGGTCTCACCCTCTCAAACTCAGCCAGAAGCATTATGATAAACCCACCAGGAGCACAATGTGAGAGATTATGGATCAGGTTTAGAGTCTGATTTCATAATTTCGTTTAAAAAGGTGGATATTCTACATGCAAATCAGGTTAAATCATCTCAGACTATTTGAGATGACAATTAGACCCAGTTTTAGTAATAAAATCTTTATCCCACACTGAATCACACACAATGCAACAGGAGAAAATACTGAAAAATATTATTTAGACCAATGAAAACTACCATTCAAACAAACACTTTCAAGTCCTTCGTTGGGTTAGAACCCAAAAACCAACCTGTCAATGCTTTGTTTTAGTGTTTCTCACATTTAGAGACATGAGATCTTTAAGAGCAACAACAAAAACAATATAAATGATGCCTGTCCCAATGATCACAATACATTTAATAAAGTGAAGTAACTACTTGTAATCAGGGAATCTGTTAAGCAACAGAGATGTGGGGAGGAAGAGGAGCTCGCAGCGAAGGGTTTGAAGTTTCCTGGAGGAGATTCATTAAACTATTAAAAGATTGACTAAAGGAATGGGTACTTTTTCCTCCCAGGCAGGTTCAGCTGGCATCATATCTGATCAGTTCAGATGGAACCAATCCCAGCTGTCCCTGCACTTTTCATTCTAGCTTCATTGCTTAAAACTATAAATGTAAACTCAGACGTATTGTGTTTTTCAAACAGAGAAAACCTCTGATTGCACAGAGAAACAAAGGAGGGAATCAGAAAGGAACTTTATTGGATGTTCAGGTACAGATTGCTGTGCTTGTTTGCAGCCTTATTGCCATAATCACCAATGAACTTCAACAGTTTGATCATTACAGACAGGAACAAAAAGCCAACACTGGCTAAATGAATTATCTAAGCCAGCTCTGGATCTTGGAGAACTGGGCTCAGTCTCTGGCCTGCAAGTCTGTCCTTAACTCAGAATCATTATCATCAGCTTGACATGTTGGATCTGTGAACAAATCCAATTGCTCTCCAGAATAATGCCTCCAACATGAGCCAACAGCGTGACGGCACGTCTCGCACAATCAGCTGCAATGTCACACAAGTCAAGTGAAGCCGAGCCACGTCCGGAGACATTTTGTCGAGGAAACTGACCGCAGACCCAGTCAGCGCCTCCGGGCTCTGTTGTTCCTTTGTCTGTCACGGGCAAATGTAAGCACGGATGCACACTCGCCTCCTCGGGCCGGATGCTGGTCTCCACCCTTTGGATCGCAAGTTCAATTAATTTCACAGTTGGCAGCACCCGCAGTCATTTCGTCCAGGGCTTGTTGTCTGGAAGTGGAGCAAAATGGGAAGAATAGGATGCACCCGGAGCTGCGAGCGCTCTGCCCCCTCCTCTCCTCCATGAAGGCTCCAATCGCCCGGAGCCACATTTGATCTGATAGGGCCACAACACTGCAGCATATTAAAGCTCATATCAGGGCGATAAGGGGAGATGAGACAGATGCATGCATCATTACTGCTCTGTAAAGACGTCCTTCTTCCATCCCATCTCAACACAAATGCTGGAATTTATCAGAAAGTGCAGGTCATTAAGAAGCTAATTCACAGTTGGATGTTATCTCAGACAAATAAAACCGTTAATGCTTCAAAACATGAGCTGATGTCAAGTTCAGGTCAACATTTAGTCTGGAACATTTTCAAGCACATAAACTGGACAAGGACTCAATATTCAGGCTCTTTGTGTACATTTCACCCTCTTTTAGATGCATTTCTGCATCTTTATATCCTTTGCATAGTGTATTTGATCAAAATCCTGAATTACTCATCTAAAGTGGCTTCTGACAACACTTCATTGTTTTCTGCATCAGGCTGCGAAGAGACCGTCATCTGCAGGTGTGTAGGGGAAGGGCAGACTCCACTTATGCCAGTTAAAAGATAAATAGCTGCTTCCTGTCATTAATCTAAACAATGCATCATCCCCTGTGCCAGTGCAGCACTAAGCTGCAGGAAATTAAACGTAAAGTTTTGCAGGGTAATTTCTCAGAGTCAAAGCAGATAGAAGATGCAAAGCAACAGTCTGTTACATCAATGCAAAAAACTCTGCATCTTTCAGCTCATCTAAAACAAAAAACACCTGATTCCTTCACCTCCCATCATCACCTGGTGGTCAGTTTAAAGTCAGTTTTCCGCTGAAAAAGCTGAAACTCTTGCAGCACGGTGGTGAAACAGCTGTGTCAGAATCAAACAACTTTAGGCTGACTTTGTTTCAAGGGTGACCTGGTTTCACTTCAGCGTGGCACATCCTCACTGCTGGTTAGAGGGAGCGCAGACACGACCTCAGATCATCTGTCGTCTATCCATCCGTCTCCTTCTGTACTGCTTATCCTATTCTGTGTTATTGGAGCCGTACAGAGGCGGTGCAGGACCTGACCTGCATTGGGAGCATAGCTGTTGTGCTGTGCTGAATAACACATTATACATGCATTTTGTGATGCATTTTTTGTTGCAACCAGCCTACGTGCTTTTTGATGTGGCCACACAGGCAGAAGCATCCTTTACAGGGGGCTCCCATTACAGGCAAAAATAGTCGCCTGCAGAATATTCAGTCTGTAAGCTCCCCACTTCCCTCTGATCCCCTTTGGTTTTCCATCTTAAGTTCCCCTTCCTCTGTTCTCCGACATGCAGGGCAGCGTGCACCGCTTGCTTTTCAGGACAACACACGAGGGAGGACACTAATCACGGGCCTCACACCTCTGCCTTCCTCAGATTTGCTCTGCAGTAAGCCTGCATTCGCTGATCTTACCGTCAGAGTATTACTGGATGGATGTTGCATTTTTCATCGTCAGGCTCTCGCACATCTCTGCTTTTTTAGAAGAGCTGCATTTATGAATGGAGCCTGGTGTGTGTAGGATGCAAGTGATTGCGGGTCTTCCTGAAGGGTCACAGGATGTCTGTGGGCGGCTCAGCTTCTTATTCACAGAAAGCACTCAGACTCTGAGTGATGAAGCATTTTTACAAGACTGGTGTCGTCCACCTGCAGATGAGCCGTGGTTGTCAGTTCTGAAGCCGTCTCACATAAAATCATCATCCATATGAGCCCGTGATGAAACCTCAGCACTGAAGGGGAAGCAGAAAAGTGGACTGGGAGAGAAAAAGACCCATCCTGGCTTTTGGTTTATCTACTCTCTGATAAACTCACAATTGTGTTAACCAATCCTTTGTGTATCGTTTGTGATTGGATTCTAGCATTCCACATTGGATCGCAGTGGGTTTGGAAAGAAGTGTTACACAGTTCTGGTAAATGTAAAATATTTCAGGGAAATACAAACTAATTCTAAATACTTATTCTGAATTCAAAATATAATTATTTTGACTGTAAATAAAAGAGACGGTGATCCAGGTGTCACAAAAACGACGGCAATTTTTGCCTCATGGCGGAGATTTTATAGGAAATGAATGGAGCATAAGCGACGTCGCTCCTGTGTGTCGCCCTTGTTTATTTATATTATTTTGT
>JBAMIG010000022.1:19251438-19264234 GCA_037177335.1 Kiunga ballochi | reverse complement strand
AAGCCAGCCTCTGCAGTTGGACTAAGCCAGCCTCTGCAGTTGGACCAAGCCAGCCTCTGCAGTTGGACCAAGCCAGCCTCTGCAGTTGGACTAAGTTGAGCATCACAAGTGGATTAAGCCACAAACAGCCTTCTATCTGTTGGAACTTGTTAACTTTGCCTCGAAAGGCACAAAAACAGCTATATGATTGTGCAGCAGCATAATTCTCTGAGCAGATTTATCAGTGTTACATGGCAGGTATTACCTGCTGAACCACCTCCCGTCACTGTGCAGCCATCAGGGAACAAAGGCGAGCATCTCTCCTCAGTTTGCTCTGCAGATGCTGATCAATACAACCCGTTCTCATCGCAGACTCCGGCTCTCACTCAGATATCTGCTGCCTTGCTGAAGGTCACCGTCCAAACAGCAAAGGTCTGCCAGCAGCTCAGCATTCTGCTCGCATCCCCCGCCTCAGGAGTCAAAATCACTTTAGAGAAGCACCGGAAATTACCAGAGATGCTCCCACTTCTTCAGGAGCAGGCCCTTTGCCAAATATAAAGCTAATCCCATGTTCCACCACTTCTATTTGCTCACGGCTGTCAGCGTGAGTGTCTGCTGCCAGCTTCTGAGGCCAGCAGGCATCATTACAGCAATGAAAATAAACAAATCAATGCTACAGAGCACCCAGAGAGCCACCCTTCCTCTTTCATTGTCCCCGCTGTAAAGTCTCATGACCTCTCGAGTTCTAGCATTAAGCTGATTCGGTTCCGGCTGAGCAGAGAAAAGACATCAAACTCCCAGCTCCTCATTTCTCACACATTAAAACCAAGAATACTGCTGCAACATATGATGTAAAAGCTCACCGCTCCATATCACACACGCCGCCCTGCATCAGATCTAAAGCCGATCTGCTGAAAGGGATCCTTTGTGTCGTTTTCAGTCTTTGGATTTGGACATTTTCTGGCTGTTTCTCAGAGAAAGAAGGCTGAGTAATCCCTCTGACATTTTCAAAGCAGCAGGATGCAAAGTTTCATGGCTGCATGGTAACAATGCTCAATTATTCTCATATCATTAAGTCAACTTCTGGGCTCTGGCTGCGAACCAGAACACCCTCCTCTGCTTTGCCCAACATGGACAGGATAATCGTTGCTGATTCAAATGACGCATGAATATGTGACTAATGCACCGTCTTATATGTTTTAAACCAACGAGAGAACAAGTGGCAGTTTCTGCTGGATCAAACCTCAGTTAAACACCCATTTATCACTAAACAACCAGTGGAGGGGCAGTGAAACAGTGTGAAGTGGAGGATCTGAGATTATCTCCATACGTACAGAACATGTCAATCAAACGGTGGGAGGTCAGGGGGCTTGTGGTGATTACATGACAGGATCTAAATCTAATGTGTGCTCATTAGTTTTAAACATTGAACAAACGTTTCAAATGTTTTTTTTTCCCACACAGTGATTTCCTTAAAGGAACTTCAGTCACATCAACCAATCAAAGCGCAGGAAACTGGGAATTGATCTACCAACTCTCTGGGCTTCAGCTGCCATTGCAGCTGGATGGAGACGTATTTTCAGAAGACTCCACCCCACCCACCTCTGTAACCAGGTAACCAGGTAACCAGGTAGACAGAGTTGGGTTAGGCTTTCCACTTACTGTGACAGATTTGCATGACTTCTGTTTGTTGTCATTTGGAGTTTTTGTTTAGTATTTTGTTTTTTTCACAGCAGGTTGTGTTTGTAGTGTTTATGGACTATTTTTAGTTCTTTTGTGAATATTTGTAAGTGGTAGTGATTGGGTTACTGTTCCTGGTAAATAACCTTTAGTTTATACATGCTTTTGAGAAACCTGGGTGTTTTTGTTTAGTAAATTTGTTGTTGTTGTTGTTGATGTGCTTGAGCTCAGGTTTCCACACGGTAACGGGAGGCTTTTAGGCAATGAGGGCGAACATGCATCAAAGACCACATGAATTGTCTTTTGATTTATGCTATTTGTTGCTGCTTTTTTTTTTTTTTTACTGGGAATCGTCTTCTATATAAAATGTGATGCACTTAAACTCGCCTTGTTTATGAGAAACACTCAGAATCACTGCCAGAAACCCCAAGAACAACAAACAGTCACACAATTCAGTAATCTATCAATATAATACCTACAAACACGGTGACATAATGCAGATAAACAGGTAAACCCTTCATTCATCCATCTGGAGATTACTTTCATTTCAAACTGCTCCTTGGTCTTTTACCATCCTGTTTCAGAGTTTAATTTAATGCAAAAGTGTGTCCAAACTTTCGACTGGTAATGTACATCTTTTATAGGATTCTTGTACATCCTCATCAGAAGTATTTTCCTCCACACATCACTGGAAATCCCAGCGTCAAACAGAAAACCTTTGGAATCAGGTTTAAAACCATTTTAAATCAGGAGATATTTGCTAAAAAATAAACATTTTACTTCTTTCTGTGGAGTTGATTCCAGATGCTAGATGTTCTGCAGCTCTTTTGTTAACGGTTTTACATCGGCGAGGTCATTTCCTGAATGGGAATGCTATGGATTTCTGTGCACCAAGCATTACCAGACTACAGGGCTGCTTTCCAAGATACACTCAAATAAACCCATATAGTCATAAAAAGGAGTTTGGAAAAGTTTAAGACTCAGAAAATATCTGTAAATGTTATTTATTTCACATTTAAACTCCACAGTTTGCAAAGCCTGGTTGAAACCCTGCTCCTCCAGCATGCACAGTTAATCACCATCAAACTCTGCAGAAGATGCATAAAGAGCAGGAGGATGCCTACATCCTGAAAAACAGGAGCTGTGATGCTGCTGTCATTATACCACAGTTTGGCTGAATTTCCATACAGTGTGTTTAATGTTGCTTTGGAGCAGCTTAGTGGCAACATGATGCTGCCGCTCCTCTCCCTCAGGATGATCACAGCTTCTCAAGGCTCTTTGCTTTATTCCTTTAAGACACAGTGGACATAAAATATCCCCAATAAGCCCAAAAGAAGTGACAGGATGAGTAACATGATAGTGTTGTTTTTGAAAGGAGAGCTTTGGAAAGGTTTTTATGAGCTGCAGTGAAGGCCTGATAAACTGGCTGGGAGTTATCTGCAAGCAGAACTTCTGAATGAAACAGATCAGAAATGCAGCATCTCAGAGGAAAGAGCTTACCTGTGCACGTTCATCTCCTGCGGAGGCTTGGTGGCTTTATCATAGGCAACTTTAGCAGAAATCCCAATGGCGATGATGAGCGCGATGACCCCGCACGTGATGTACACCGTGGTGTTGGTCTGGTCCAACTCGGGGTCGTACGTGTCTCCAGTGGGCGCCGGGGAGGGGGGCTGGGTTTTGATCCAGTCCGGGGTGTTGTAGTTGGTGCAGCTCTTCTGCTCCAGCCGCTTCCTGCGGTCCGCGCAGCAGAAGCGCAGGAAGCAGCTGCCGCAGCAGTAGCGGTGGTCCGTGTTGTTGCACGCGAACTCTTTGTCGAACTGTCCGCTCACGTCGTAGTAGCCCATACAGGTGTCGTGTTGGCCGACCACCGGAGCCTGGACCTGTGTGACCGTCCCCAGGTCGGCCGCGGGGACCGAAGTGCTGCTGCCGTTGACCTCCTTCACCTTTGGGTTCCTCCGCGGCGGGACTTTGCTCTTTTTGTTGGTGGAGGCTGCGCACAGGACATTCAGCGGGTCTAAGTAAACCAAAAGCAGCAAGAGGAGCTTTATCCCCATCATTTGAGGACGCGCTGGTGTTTGCTTGCTGGTTCTTCTTCTTCTGGTGGGCACTCTTCCACTTCCTACCGAGTGGAGCCCATTGCGGGGGTCTTCATCGCTGCTACACCCCTCTGTGCCAAGCTTTCTTTGACGGACTTGGACCGGCGGATTTCGCACTCACCGGACACTAAATACATCTTCAGACTGATCCAACACAGGGAGAAAGATGTCCTTTAAAAAGTAAAAAAAAAAAAAAACTTTTTAGGGAATTTTAGGCGCCCAGATGCAAAAGCGCAAAGATGTCCTCCAGCTGGGAGATGTGAAGTTAGACCTGTGGTGGGGGGGGGGAGATGTTTGGTTGGTCCAAATTAAACCAAGAAGGAAGAGAAACAACTTTGTTTTTTTCTCTCTTTTTCCTCTTTTTATACATTTTAATAAAATATATAAAAAGAGAAAAAACGGAAGCGAATATTTTCAGAACCACGGACAGAACCTAAGCCTTCCTAAGCAGCGCGTCATGGACTCTTTTTCTGAATGAATGTCTCAGAGAAGTTATAATTAAAGTATTCCTCATAAATTTTATTCTTATTTCTATAAAAAGCTGAAGGATAAAATAGAAGCTGCTGTGGAGCTGCTCGTTTCACCTTCCTTTTGCGCACAAACTCTCTGATCTCCAACTTATTTTACCTTCTTTCTCCAAACAGAGGCAAACAGCGTGATTAGCAGCAGAGAGAGGAAGGATGAAGATGAGGAGAACTTACCGGGTGAATGGTCGGTAACAGCAACGCAGTCTCAGCCACTGCCACCGAATCAAAGAGCCTCTGGAAGACAAGAGGCGAGACCTCTCTCTCCTCACCGGCCCGCCTCCCTCCACCTCTCTCACGCGCTCTCCTACCATCCCCACACCCACTCTCCATCCGCGTCACTCATTCAGGTGCCTCCGTTAATTATCAGCCCGCATCTCTCCCCGCGCTGCCTTTTGCTCCAAAGCCTCCAGGCTTCACTGACTCGCGGAGGTGGAGAAAACAGGAAGATAACGTGTATTAGAAGTTGTCCAGCCGAGAATAGGCGTTGTGGTTGCGCAAAAAGCTCGTGTTTGCGCGCGCGCGTGCGTGTAAGGTTTACTTTAAAAATGATAAATCAAACAGCCTTTTATAGAGGAGGAGGTGCAGGATGCTGCAGAAAGCAGACTGGATGTGGATGGAGGAGAAAACAGTTGCTGAATGGAAGGAAAGGCTTAAAGCTGCATAAATATTTATCAAACTAAGTTCATTGATTTGTCAAATTAGGATTTTATACATAAAAAGCAGGTTTAGATTATTCAAAATAACTAATATATTATTGCTTTGTTACATTTTTTCTGTTAGTTTGGGAAAAATATTTTATTTATCAGACTTATAATTTATGATAATAAAGCTTTTGTCTGTGAAGCCACTGAGATGACACTGTCATGAAGTGACGCTATATAAATAAAGTTGAATTTAAATAAATTGAATACATTTTCTCTGATGGTTTCAGTTTGTAGATTTTGTCTGAATTGAACTGAATAATTAGTATAAAATATCTGAGTTTGGTCAGGCAGTCAGAGAAGCGTTTACGCTTTGTGTTCTGCTGCACCGTGTCGGTTTATGGTCAGAAATAATCGCTGTGTTCCTGATTGCCATTTACATTCCTGCAACAATCCAATCTGGAAGTTCTAAGAGAAAATCCCTTCATCCTGAAGGTAAAACATCCGGGTGCTCTAGTGTGCCCTCTAGTGGAGTAACTGTGGTAATACCGTAAAACATGCAGGAATCTTCCCAGCTATATGACCCGGGGCTGAGAATATTCATTACATCTTTTTAAGTTAGAACATGAACGAGTTACAGTTTTCCAAACATGAGACAATAAAAAGACTAAAACTGGTTAATTCTACTAAACTATTATTACAGTGACTATATGAACATACAAATAACTGTCTTTCCATCACTTTCTTCCGTCCATTTTCTACCGCTTTGTCCCTAACATGGTCGCGGGAGGGGCAGGAGCCTATCCCAGTGGTCAACGGGCGAGTGGCGGGGTACACCCTGGACTCCCGCCAGTCCATCACAGGGCCAACACAGAGAGACGAACAACCATACACACTCACTCCTATGGGCAATTTAGAGTCTCCAATCAGCCTATCCCCAAGGTGCATGTCTTTGGGCTGTGGGAGGAAGCCGGAGTACCCGGAGAGAACCCACGCTAACACGGAGACAACCCACGCTAACATGGAGAGAACCCACGCTAACACGGAGACAACCCACGCTAACATGGAGAGAATCCACGCTAACACTGGGAGAAGACACGCTAACACGGAAAGAACCCGTGCTAACACAGAGAGAACCCACACTAACAGGGAGAGAACCCACGCTAATATGGAAAGAACTCGTGCTAACACGGAGAGAACCCACGCTAACAAAGAGAGAACCGATGCTAACACGGAGAGAACCCACGCTAACACGTAAAGAACCCACGCTAACACAGGGAGAACATGCAAACTCCACACAGAAACATTCCCGGCTGGAGTCCCAACCACACCAAGGCTCGAACCGGCAACCTAAATCCAACCAAGGGTTGCAGGGAGGCTGGAGCCTTTCCCAACAATCATCCAGATGAGAGTGGGGTACACCCTGGACAGTCCATTGCACTGGAGACCAGCGTTGATTCAAGTAGAAACTGGAGACCAACGTTGATTCAAGTAGAAACTGGAGACCAGCGTTGAGACAAGTAGATACTGGAAACCACAGATCCAGTATCTACAGCTTCACTTAAAAATTCTGTTCATAAATGTATAAATAAACATTTGCTTCCTGTTTCTATTCTCCTAAAATGAGTTTGGATCTGTTTGCTCCACATAGATGGCAGCTGGCCATTTGACCATTCACATTTGAAGTCACTGCTATGCCCTTTTTCACCACTAGATGTCAGTAATTCCTACTTTTAAGCATTTTTGCTGAGAGGTCGACAACCCTCAGACATTTTTAACAATTACTTACAAAGTTTTGAGCTACAAAACTGATCTAACCATTCAGTTACTTACTATTACAAAACTTTTTATTGATTCATGTGTCACAACAGCAGAACGCTCCAAAGCTCTGCACCAATAGTTTAGCGACAGAACAACGCTTTCTGTTCAATCCTGCCTGCATGACCCCACTCATCACAGGTGGTTGAGTCTGCTGAAGCGCAATCGTTTTGTTGCGTTGTGATGTTTGCTGACATGTTAATGGTCTGTTCCTTACAGAAGGAATCTCATCTCCTATTTTCTGAACTTATTTAAGATGCTCTAATATTGAAATGTGTGGTGAGAGCTGCATGAAAGGCACCTTACCGTTATGTTTAGTTTGCATTTAGAAACTCATGTTGTTTTCAGTATTTCTCAGCAAATGCTGTGTTTGTTCTGGAAATGTCTTTCTGATTTTGCTAATTCCTCGGTAAAATAAAGTTATCCATCCATCCATCAATTTTCTGCCGCTTATTCCCAAATGAGGTCGCAGTGGAGCTGGAGCCAATCCCAGCTGTCAACGGGCGAATAAAGTTGTCAGTGAAGGTAAATTTATCCATCCAGTAGAATCAAACTGTTTTTGTTTAGAACCAGTGCCCATGGTCCTATGAACTGCATGCAGCTTGCAGACCTCCGATGTGACCTCAGTCTCCAGCTGTGGGATACAATCCTGCAGGTTTTCCATGCATCCCTGCTCCAACACACCAGACTCACATTAATCAGCCATTATGCAGGACTTCATAGGCTGTTGGATCCATTTTATTGGAAGCTAGATGTGCCGGAGCAGGGATACATCAAGACCTGCAGGACAACGGACCATTCAGGTCTGACTTTAGACGCTATATTTTCAGTTCATTCACTATTAAATAACTAATACATGCTGAGCTAGGGTCAGTTAGATCCGACTGGCCCAGCTCATGAAGGTTAGGTTTTTATGTAAGAACTATATTTCTATCTTAGAGGGCTTGTTAGGATGAATAAGCGTAAAAGGTTAATCTCCTTCCAACACACTGTGTCCTGATGACGGCATTTGACTGATGCCACGATGAGTCCCCAACCTTTACTTTCTCCACTCGCTGTGGTGTCTCTGTCGGCTCTCACGGCATTATTATTCCCAAATACTATGAAAGAAAAAGCAGCTGACTCATTGATTTTCCTATGTAAAACTTTTTTAACTACATGTTCTACCAACAAACCAATCAATACAAGGAAGTTTCAGTCCCCAAAGTTTAGCCAAGGAGACATTTTGGATGCAGGAGATCAGATAAACACTTTTTT
This sequence comes from Kiunga ballochi, assembly GCA_037177335.1. Taxonomy (NCBI): domain Eukaryota; kingdom Metazoa; phylum Chordata; class Actinopteri; order Atheriniformes; family Pseudomugilidae; genus Kiunga; species Kiunga ballochi. Next base: position 19,256,236 of record JBAMIG010000022.1, on the reverse strand, counting down.
CTCATTAGGATGGGAATTTTCATGAAGGTGTGTTAATCTGGTAAAATCTGGTGCAGCAGATGGTGAAAGTGACCACATTATAACATTCACATTTGTTAGTGAAACAGCTTCAAATTGACTTTCAAATACTTTGTTGTCATGGTCTAAAGTCCTCACTCACTCACTCGGTTATTATGCAGCATGTCAGAACGCTTCCATCTGGTGTGCAGACCAAACCGCCTGCCAACATTTATCTGTTTTACTGGGCTCAGGTGTGATTTGATCAAGGTGAATGCTGTCAGAAAACACTGAGAAATTCACTAAGAACTTTGTGGCTTCTGTAGATATAAAATACTATCATAGATGAAGCTTTTTTACACTTGTATATAGTTACGGGATCCACAGAGGTAAAAATAACATACTTAATGAAGGTAAGATTTCCACTAGATTATCTTAGTTAAATATAATTTTAAAAAGTTATTTTAGGTTTATGTTACTAAAAAAAGGTTTATAATCTAAACTGTATGTAGAGCTCATCAGTACTTAATTACTTCTTGTACATTATATTTAGTTTCTACTTATGCTGGATGCAGCACAGGAAGCTTCCAGGTGACAAAATGAGTCAGTAAAGTGTAGGAAAAAAGCAGAAGCAGGATATCTGAAGTCATCCTGGACTCAGTGGGAAACATGGAGGCAGATAATGATGAGGACTTTACACCAACCAGTGGAACAGAGGAAGCCATCGTGATGAGAGCTGTTTAATTCCTCATGCACCAAGAAAAGAAGCTCCTTTAGGATCCTTCCTTCTTCCCTGTGTGCTGAAGACCTGCTGCGAGTTTTTGGTGCCGCAGACCGGACCATGAACACACCATTATGTCATCTCAGAAATATTTACACTGTTCGGCTTCAAGAGGCCAGTAATGTCTCCAAACTCACGGAGGACAGGCCCTGTCCACCTCACTGCCTTCTGGACTGATCAAATCCACAACCAGCTGACTTTAAATACTTCAGTATCTGCTTTTCTGTGTTTTAGTTAATAACATTTCATTTAAAGTCAAGAAACAATATTTCCTTCTGTGTCACACGCTCATGGCAGCCAATCAGATGTCAGGATGAAGAGTCAGATGGTCTCCATGTAACTGTGATCAGATTGCATTGGATAAAGCGTCTAAAGCCCCTTTGTTAGAACATAGTTTAGGAGCTGCAGACTGAATTGTGTTCCATTCTTATTGTTCCCATAAACCATCCTAATTTCAGACTTATGAGTCTTTGCACTGCAGTTCATTGATGTATTTGCAGCTCCGACACGCAACACAACCATAATGTGTTAAAATGTCTTTAATATCTCATTTTACACCACAGATAAATGCTCATTGAAAGTAGATTAAAGACATTATAAAGATTATACAACAATCTGTCTGAGTCTCAACTTTCTGATGCTGCTATAATAAAAAATCCACAATGCTTTGTTTAGCTTAGATATTTATATTTTATTAAATAAAAATGCTTGAAAAACAGTCTTTAAACAACTGAATTCCAGCACATCATCCTGACAGAAACATTTAAATCCCATAATAATCATACTGATTAACTAAACTTGAGTCATTTTCATCTCACACCACAATTTAGACAGAAGAAGAAGAAGAAGAAAGGGAAGTGGACGCTAATTGCCACCCGTGCATCCCTGACTGATCCACCCCTGCAGGTCTTGTGAAAAGTGGGACCAACTCTGCGGCGCCCCTGACAGCACGGTACAGATAATATGACGGGAAGACAAGAAAAAGGGCAAAGAGCTTTTGATGAATGTCTTTCCTGAGCGGATGCTCTGGAAGACGGCATCTGCAAATTGGCCCTGCATTCCTCTGTCAGTCAAAATGGCACATCAGATGGCATGTTGAGCGCAAAAGGAAGAGGGATTGTCCATTAGTGTTAAACAGCTTAGAGTCCGCAAAGCTGCTCTCAGCAAAAAGAAGTGACAGGTAACAACCGGGCTGGCACTGGCTGGAGAATAATGAGGCCATATTTCTGCAGAAGAATGAAGTGATAAATGAAGAGATATTCAGCCTGGAGTTTGTTTTCTATGCTTAAAAGTCACAAATCAAGCCCACTGAGAAAGTATTCCAGGCATTTACGCCACAGGAGGAGTGCTCTTGAATGCGCTCACCTTGTAATTGCCATGTTGATTCGCATCAAGGATATTTGCCCCACATTCCTACGCTGCTGTCTGGCTGGTCTACATTTTGTCTTTCAATCAGGGATTTTATGTGGGTCTTTACTGGGCTTGGCTCAGAGCACCAAGCGAAATGTCTGCCCCAGTTCTGGTGCAGAGGGGGAATTGATCTCCTTCTACACCGGCCCTGTTCAGGGGTCCGTTCTGGTGCCTTTGTTAACGAGCCAGGCATCCTCAACATGTTTCAAAAGCTCAGTGCTGCATGCTAATTCCATTACAGCACGGCCTTTTAGTTGTGACAGTGTGTCAGTAAAGAGAGCGTGCTGCTTGTGTGCGTTTGCTGTGGATGTGTGTCGGCTGAAAAGATGCCACAATAATCTGCAACATGCACGTGAAGTTATGAGGATATAAAAAGCTGCTGCTCAGAGAAAAACAATGCCAGGAAGATTTACTTTGTTCTATCAGTTTATTCTGAATAACTTCCTTCATGCATTTGATCTCCTTTGATTTTTCTCTCTTTTTGCCTTTTTATTGCTTCCTGCATCCTGCTGTAATGCTTTAATGTTTTATACCTGTGCTTTGAATAAGCCTGCATATGAAATATGATACATGAATAAACATTTTATAAAACCCAATCACAGCTGTTACATAAACACAATAGTAAATGTTAAAATAATACAAGCGCTGCGATGAATCTATTCAATTAAACTTTATTTATACAGCGCCACTTCACAACAGTGTCATCTCCGGACGCTTCACATCACATTGAGCCAATTCATTGAAGTAACTTCGATAGGAGAAACCATAAGATTGCATTGAATCTTGACTTGGATCACTTCCCCATCCTGAGCTGCATGAGGCGACAGTGGGAAGGAAAACAGGAAGCAGAACCTCCTGCAGAACTCAGCTCAGGGAGGGAAGCCATCCGCCTCCACTGGCTGGATGGAGAAGACGGGGAAGACAGATTAACACACTGCAGGAAGACCAGCAGATATATGTTAATGATGTCTACTTTATTCTCATAAGCACAGCTTCTCTGTAAAATCAGCTGAAACAGAGAAAAGCTGTGAGGCTGACATGCAGCTGGTTCTGCTGCATGTCAGATCTGCACGTCCACGTCACTGAGGATCCCACAGCATCAAAAACGGACTCGGAAAAGTTGCCAGACACGCAGGGATACAGTGAGTTTATCCATTTTGATGTAAAAAAATATATATTTTTAATAAACGCATTTTTTTATGAAATATGCACGAATGTTTGCAGCGCTCAGATTTTTACTCAACGAAGCAGAAATAAAAATAAAGGGAAAACTTGGACTGACAGTTTTACTAATTTCAAATTTCAAACATTGCAGCTGATATTTTACGTGACGAGTGTGCCTTTGTGCTCTGGCTGAGTCTGCTCAGCTCACCTGTCACTGAGATTCATTCCCATGTGAAGCTGAGCTTGATGAGCTGAAGAATTATTTACCAACTTTTATGGAAATGAGGGAAATGTGTGATTTTCTGCCCTTTTTTTTCATGGAGAGCACGTCTTCCTCACAGCGGGGAATACGTAAATGCGAGAAGTCATTTCCATCTGATCAGTACTAATGAACTATCTCCTGAGATTCTTTTATCCACTCTGACATTTTGCAGAGGACAGACTGGGAGTTTGGGTTGAGGGTTCAATCATGCCTCAATAAACTCCGTATGTTTTTCAGCTCTGTAGTTTGATCAGACATCAGTGAGAGTGCAGGAATAAATGGATCTATTGTACATCAGGGACAGTAAACTCTGAACCTTGAGGGCTAACTCTCAAGACCAAGATGGCGGCGCGTGTACACAGCGAGGCTCAGCGTCTCTCCAGATTTTGCAATTTTGCAATGACCTACCTGTTTATCTTGGGTCTGCTCGTACGGAGCAGTTTGTCTTTAACATCCTACACCCGAGAGGAACTTTTGAACATCGGACAGCAACACTCTGATAGTTTTCTATTGAATCTTCGTCTCGTCCCTGAGATCGCCAGGACACCGGAGGCTACACACTCTGCCCGGCCGGGCGGAAGTGCTCGCAGACGGCGCCGAGACCGTAAACAAAGGCGGGGGAAGCGAGGTGGGCTAAGAGCTAAGCTAAAGCTAACACCACACCGGCTCTCCCTACCCAGCATTTTCCTTGCTAATGTGCGGTCCCTGGTGAACAAGATGGACGAGCTACGACTCAGTATCAACAACAACAGGAGACTCACGGACTGTAATGTCATGATCTTTACTGAGACATGGCTAAACGGCGGCGTACCCGACAACGCTATCGAGCTAGCCGGACGCCAAACACTCCGGGCAGACAGAACGGCAGATGACTCTGGTAAGACAAGAGGCGGAGGACTGTGCATCTATATCAACAAAGCTTGGTGTACGAACTCTATCGTTGTCGGGAGACACTGCTCAGCTAACCTAGAGTTCCTCATGGTTAGATGTAGACCGTTTTATCTGCCGAGAGAGTTCACTTCTACCATCGTAACTGCAGCCTATATCCCCCCTGATGCTAATGCTAAGCTAGCTATGAAAGAACTTTATGCAGCCATTAGCAAACAACAGACTTCCCATCCGGAAGCTGCCTTTATAGTGGCCGGTGATTTTAATCACTCAAACTTAAAGACAGTACTTCCAAA
>JBAMIG010000022.1:19138097-19153328 GCA_037177335.1 Kiunga ballochi | reverse complement strand
GTTGGATGAATCAGGCTAAAGCTGAGCTTAATGTTGGATGAATCAGGCTAAAGTTGAGCTTAACGTTGGATGAATCAGGCTAAAGCTGAGCTTAATGTTGGATGAATCAGGCTAAAGTTGAGCTTAACGTTGGATGAATCAGGCTAAAGCTGAGCTTAATGTTGGATGAATCAGGCTAAAGTTGAGCTTAACGTTGGATGAATCAGGCTAAAGATGAGCTTAATGTTGGATGAATCAGGCTAAAGTTGATTTCAGCGTTGTACGAATCCGTTTACATTCAGTCTAAAGCAGATCTTAACGTTGGACTGGTTGGTCTTTTAGATAGCTAACTTCCTACCTGAGGATTGTTTTAATCTTCCTGAAACACGGGAGACACATCAAACTAAAACAGTCAGGAATTACAATAATCTGGCAGCAATGGGGATTATTAAGAAGGTTTTACTTCATCACTTTTTTTTTTTTTTTTTTTTTACAGAAAACTTTACTCAGATTGTTTTACAGCCACTGAGATGAACAACTTTCCTTGCTCTGGATTAATTTTACTTTCCTCCTCCCCACCACACTCTTTTATTCCTCCCTTTATGCTCATGTCCTCTGACAGCTTGCCAGATGAAGTTAACCTGAGAATCTGGGTAATAAATCAAGGCACCTTGGTTCTCCAGTTGATAACGGCTCATACTCAGCAATTATCTGCTGAATCAGACTGGTCACCAGTCAAGTCTAAGAAGCCATAAATCTGCAGCACCGTCTGATCTCACAGATACATCCAAGGGAAATAAGTGCAGCAACGAAGCTGCTGACTTGTAACAGTTTTCTCCTGGAGGAGGGGAAAGAGGTTACAGAGATCAGAAAGTGCGTGAGGAATAAAAAGCATAGGAATTAAGTTTTCATGCTCATCATCTCCATGAAACATATTTTAATACCTTCACGTTGTCCCCTAAATTGAATCAATTCCACTGTGTCACCGCTGACTGCAGCAAATTATTAAATTTTCAGGTGCACTAACAGAGAGGCCGAGGTGTTATCTGGGATAAAATGTTTTAAGACAAGTTGCTACTGGAGTAGAATAGCATACCACTCGGGAAATGCAATTGATTTCTTTTAACACTACAATCAGCTAACAACTGGTTCTTGAAATTACAGTGCAAGTACAGCCACAGCTCCTCCATTGCCCTCACATATGACTTGCAACCTTAATTTGAACTACAGCTCGTTGCTGAACCTTTCTGAGCGCCACTGCAGCAGCAAACGACTGGAGTTGTTTTGTGACAAAGCACTCCCAGGTTCTCCGCCTCTGCTTCCACACTGCATGCTTCAGTGGTGCAGTTAGAGGTGATAAATGATTTATTTTCTTCAGCGTTCACCACAGTTGCTCAACTTTGCCCGAGCTGCTCCCACTCATATAGCAGGGTGATTTATGTGGGAACATTCAATGCTCCAACTTTGGCTTTTCTTTAATACTCTGCAGCGTGAACTGGACCGTACCGTGTGCAATAAATCTGCAAAAATCAGCACCAATAAATAAAGTTACAGTGAAGACGCTGTCCACATGAATATGCAGTGCTGAATGAAGAAAATCTGTTTTGATTATCAGGATGGATACTTCCCAAAACATAATGGTTTCTCAATTAATTCGTCTTAAACAGTTGTAGAAAACAAAGCAGCTGTAAGATCAACAAAAGAAAAGAAATTGTTTGACTTGACAAAGAATTTGAGCAGCAGAGAGGATTAAAACACATAAATCCCCCAGAACATGATGATGCAAATGCCAATAATTATCCCTGCAGTATGATTTAAAAGTGAAGAAGCAACAGAAAAAAAGTAAACCAGCTAACCCAAGCTAAGCTAAGCCAAGGCAAGATAAACAAAGCCAAGGCAAGCTAAGCTAAGCTACGCTAAGCTAAGATAAACTAAGCTAAGATAAGATAAGATAAAACAAGAAAAATAGGGGATTTTTTGTATTTCCATCACTGCAAGAAGGGAAATTAAGCTGTAACATGTAACAGATACATACCATAATATAGTCAGGACCCTGTGGATTCAATACAAACTAATTTGGGAATCTTTAATATTAAATACATAAAAGATTGTTATTGTTCAGATGAGCACATAGTGGAGAAAACAGTTTCAACTCAGCTATGTACCCATCGGAATAGAAACTTTAAAGAATTTCAGCCAGGATTTAGTCTCATCATAGCACAGAGACAGCACAGGTGAAAGTTACTAATGATCTTCTCTTGGCCTCAGATAAAGAACTCCCGTCTGTTCTTACCTTGTCAGATCTCAGTGCTGCATTTGACACCATTGATCATAACATTCTGCCGCAGAGGCTGGAACATGTTATTGATAATAAAGGGACCTAAACTTTACATGCTTCCTTTAGATAATATCATCAGACAACATGGTGTAAACTTTCATTGCTATGCGGATGATACTCAGATTTTTTTTATCTATCACACCAATCCATCCATTAAATTACCAATTATCGTCTTAAAGACATAAAGACCTGGATGACTGAATTTTTACTTCTAAACTTAAACAAAACAAAGGTTGTTGTTTCTGGACCTGAAAATGTATAACAAAATTGTCTAGCTTTGTTAATTTGGACAAATTTATAGAACAGCTTTTTTCCACCTACGTAATTTTGTAAAAATTAGGGACATCCTGTCTCAGAGTGATGCAGAATAGTTAGTCGATGCCTTTGTTACTTCAAGACTGGACTATTGTAATCACATATGGACTGTCCAAAATACGCCCTGAAAAGTCTCCAGCTAATCCAAAATGCTGCAACGAGGGTTCTGATGAGAACTAGCAGAACTAGCAGGCTACTTTCCAATGGAGCCAGCTCCCAGTGCTCCCAGTGTGGATACGGGAGGCAGACACCCTCCCTACCTTTAACATCAGGCTTAACACCTACCTTTTAAACTAATCTTACAGTTAGGGATAGTTTAGCCATATGTTAGCTATGCAGTCATGGATACATCCCACAATGCACCGAGCACTTTTTTTTTTACCTTCTCTGCTTCTTATCTTCCTTTTATTAATATATATGATATTAGTAATCTATTTCTCCTCTTTTTGCAGGTCTTCCTGGAGAAAAGTTGCAGTGTGTGTTATTCTGTCTTTCCTGTCCTCTCCATCCCAGCCAGTTGAGGCAGATACTGTCCACCCTGAGCCAGGTTCTGCAGGAGGTTCTGCTTCCTGTTAAAAGGGAGTTTTCCTTCCCACTGTCGCCTCATGCAGCTCAGGATGGGGATTGGGTTGAAATCAAGATTCGATGCAATCTTTTGGTTTCCCCTATTTCAATGAGCTCAAATGGATGTCTGAGGCATGCTGTGATGACATAGTTATGAGGTGGCGCTGTACAAATAAAGTTTAATTACATTTTTCTAATTTAATAAAACTAGGAAAACAGAAAGCACAGACCTCCACCAAGCAGCTCATTCCCATTTTGTGATTTCATCCCCATGTAGTCATCCTCTATTACTTTTATTTGAATCCAGGAAAATCCAAAATGGTTACATCTCAATCTAGGACCAACACACACTCATTGAACTGGTTTAATATGACCTCAGCCGCACTCCCAAGCCGTACTTCTAAACCTGGATATATGGCACAGATACCATATTGATGCTACTACTACCTCACCCATCAGCTACCTGTAAACGCTCAACTCAACTTATGGTTTCAATCAATATTGTAACTTTTCATTTTTAGCATTTCTTATTTTATACTGAATATATATATGTATATATATATATATATATATATATATATATATGTATATATATATAAAATTACACACTGCACCTGTTGCTCAACTCTTCTTGCTGTTATGAAAACTAAACTTGCTCCCAGAGTTAATAAAATATTCTGATTTAGATATATTTTATTGAGACAGTCAGGTATTTGGCTTCGCTGTGAAATGACTGACAGTTTTCAAGACAAGATGTGACATGAAGTACAGATGTGTTTTTCTGATTGATCCCTTTTCTCTTGGAAAAGTCTTTATGCAGACTTGCTGAGCTAGATTTCTGCTCTGTAAACAATGCTTTGTGAAATCCTGAGAAGTGAGCTGCTGCTTTCAGCCACAACACTGATCTTCAAACATTCCTCTCATCCTTCACAGTGTTCAAACTCCCCAGTTAGCTTCATGTTCCCCAGGTTTGGACATATCCATCCACTGTTAACTGGTGTGCAGGTAACTCCAGACCTCAGAGGGCTTTGATTTCATGTCAAAACCAGGCAGGACACACATACAGATCTTCCCTCGTGATGCAGAAACCAGCTCCTTGTGGCATTTTTCGTGTTTTGCCCAAACTCTTCAAATCTTGTTAGTGTCAGCATCGATGTTCTCTTTGGTGGGACGAGAAGCCAGTTCTTCTCCTCATTATGTATGACCTCCTCCTGTTTGTGTGCACCTGCCCTTGCATCCTGCCCTCTCCTGTCTGTCACACAGTATAATCATATTCAGACAGGGGAAATCACATTATATATTAGCTGCTACTGTGGAAGGGTTCAGGGCAGGCCTAATGAAAGCCTAACTATCAAAATGACAGTGATAATGGCATGAAAGGAGTTGCCCAAAATATCCCCAGTTCTCCTCCACCTGTCCTCGTTCTTTCCAGCTCCCTCTAGGTGGTAGGTAACACACACACACAGATGTCAAAACTCCTGTTTGTGTGTCCAAAGTCAAGGAAAATCACAATTATATGTCTGTCTATCATTGTTTTCCACCTGTGAAATGAATTTAACGCGGCCGTTAAGCCTGACAATGACAAGAGCTGCAAAGTTTAGACTCCTATTCAAACAGACTTTTGCTATTTAGGACATTCACACCTTAACTTTACGAAGGAATTTGAAAGTTGCTATCTATATCTGGTCTCAGCTTTATGAATCTGAGGAATGGCTCTTTGTCTTTTAAGCAGTTTGAACAAATTTCTTCATTTCTGTTCAGATGTTTGAGGCCACCCAGACACTCATTGGAGGCGCATCTATTTATGTACTAAACCATTTGATCAAACATTGTCACATAAATGTTTTAACTTTGTGTTACGAGCTAAACTTTGGACACAACTCAATTTCCCGATGAAGTTAAAGGACCCTCCTCCATGTTTTTACAGCTCTGTTCACAGCAGCTGGGTTTCAGATGAGGGGTGAATCTCAAGTAGCTATTTCAGCTCTCGCTTTGTCTTGATGTTTGTTTTCAACTTGTTGCTTTTAATCAATCAATAGCACTGCTTTCTGCAACCAAATGCTAATCATACTAGATGTTATTTAATCGGTCATTTTATTACCATGCTTAATCCAATTAAGGACGCAGGGAAGCTGGAATCTGTCCCAGTAATCCTTGGGACAAGAAGCAGGGTGCACCATGGCCATGCAGCCAGTCCATCACAGGGTTTACACAGTAAGACATACAACCAGTTAAAGACCAGTTAACCTGACATGAACCTCATCTTCATATGGAAAAATATGTCATAGACATTAGTTTATCTCCACAAATCTTATATAAATATTATTTAAGACAAACAGAATGTTACTGTGTTCTGAAATTATGCTAGTAATAATACCAAATATAACATAAGATTTATGTCAGTAAACAACAAACAAACACTATTTCTTTTATTGTTTTACGGACATTTTTCCAGCTGAGGCTCTACATAAATAAAATAAACCCATTGAATAGTATTGATGCCGAAATATCAATTGCTGTCGTCTTAAAGGCAAAGTTACTGCCTGATGGCCTTTAAAAATCCATATTCATCAAAAAGAAAGTGTCACTACAGTGCAGATCAATTAAGTCAAAAGGTCTTTGGTTTGTGCTGAGCTGATGAGCAGAGGGAATCCTGGAGTCTGATGGGGTCAATGTGATAACTAAAGCAGAGCTCACATCACCCAGACCATCCAAAGCTGAGTGAATATTCATTAAATCCTCCACAATAAGTGAGAATTTAATCTGCCAATTTAATTATGAGGCCAGCGCACAGGAAGGCCGCGGTCTAGATTCTGTTTCCCCGAGAGATTTGCCCTGTTTCCCCGACTCCCACAATGAGAAAGCGACAAAGAGGAAAGAAAGGAGCAGTCATTTGACCGACAATGAACAGAGGGACTGGCCCTTATTGCTACGAGAGGAGGGGTAATAAGTGAGGGATGAGGAGAGGAAGAAAGTAGCACCACGGCAGCGCGGCTATTACTCCTCTGCATGCCCTATTATACCGAGAAAACAGGCAATATCCCCACACCGCAAATTAGGCCAGCAGAGAAACAGGGAGTTACCGAGGATGCAAAATGACACTCCTGAGCAAGCCGGAGCTTTGGTAATAGCTTTCAGATAGACCTTTTACAACACGGTTGCCCAGGTCCGCTTGCTAATATGAAATAAGTGATTTTGCAAGAGCAAATTAAGCTGACTGAGAAAGGCCAGTAGGGACCGAAACACCCAGTAATACACAAGTTAAGTTCATATTTAAGCTTAAAAGCAAACAATCACATCAATTTTTTTTCTGCAGAAAAACGAACAATAAAAAAACAAGTATTTAATGTAAACCTACATTTAAAAGCAACGCATACAGGTTAATAAATATGTTTAAATGTAATTACTGAATGTGATTATATCACAAATGGAGATAGATCCACAAGTTAGTTCTGCATGAAATATGGAAATAAGGCTTTGATCCGACTATCCACTCATTCATCCTGTCACTATATAGTCCTTGTTTATAAGGAAATTCTTTGGGCGTGGGAGGCTCCTAAGGCCTCTCAGAAGACACTACTTCAGCTCAGCTATTCTTTATAATTATGCTCAGGTTATAACAGAAACCAGTCACATAAACCTTAGCATGATGTGTGCACAGCAAATCTGAAGCGATGGACTGCTTTGGCCCAAAAACACAGAATTCACATCTCTCATGAAGCTTTGACACAAATCTGAGCACACGCTTGGATCTTTTGGGTTTATCCGTCTCCATCATACAAACATGATGCTTCACTGTACAAAACTCTGATTACCTCCAACACGACTTCACTGTGTTCGTAATGAATTAGTGTTCACTCCTAACAGCTTAATAACTCACATAAAACAATACCTGATAGAGACATGTTTATTCACACATGAATCTCTGTTGTCATGGATACATGCATATATTTAATTAGCAAGAAACATTAAACTTATGTTGCTGCTTAGACTTAATAGATTGTTTACATTATGGTTGCTCTTTCTGTTTATAAGTAGCAGTTTCTGAAATCCTGCAGCTATAAAGTCGAGGAAGTTAGTAAGTGACACAGTTAGCGCTGGCTAGCATTAGCTAGCGCTGGTCAGTGCTGTTGTTAGCATTAGCTAGCTAGCTAGGAAGTGTGCTACTGCAAAGACTCGACTCCCTTACAAGAGTCGGTTCTGGGTCCATTTAGTTTCCTTCAGACTTTTTATTCTAGTCTCATTTTGCATTTACGAGTTGTTTATTTGCTGGTAAACAGATTTTTTGTGTATTTCTTATTTGTACAGTTTTATTTTGTTTATCTTAAACCTTTTCAATCTTTAAATAAACACTTGAAAACAGAACCACACAGAAAATCACTGAAATTAAATGCCAAAATCTGATTATGACAATATAAAGTGATTGTCTCCATTTTTTTTCAGACCACTCGTAACTTAAATCTGGTCTCTAGTGCTGCCAGTGCACCTGCGGCCCTTATTTATAAAACTTTGTGTGGAATCTGTACCAGAATTGTACTCATGCAAAAACACAAAAAAGTTGCTTTGCCAAGTTAAAAGTGTGATTTATAAAACTCTGCTTACGCACAGATTCTCACAGTTTCCTTTTCTAAATCACAACCTTGCTGAAAAAGTTGTGCAGGTGAATTTGGTTCACTTCCTGCCCCTACACACACTTTCTACCATACAGTCAATGCAAAGCAGCTCATGAATATGTCGGCTTATGAATAAAGCAATCTGTGGAGTTTTACGGTGAATCATGACCACTGAGAGACACGTAAGCGTTACTTTTCACAGACTGAAGTTGGTACTTATTGATAAGATGGACACACATCAGGAGATCTTGTTTGCGGGTCATAGTCGTGGCATAATAATTACGAATGGCGACATGTTGTTCCAGAGGTAAATGTTACAACTAACTAGTTCATTAACTGAATGCATTATGTGACGGTACAGCTCTAAGTCATCATGGTTTTACAAACCAGAGGAGAGAGACATGTGAGCGCCGTATGCCTGAAAAGATGCAGAGTTTTCCACTGACAAGTTGCATCATTGTAACCTGGGTTTGGTTGTGTTCTGTCTTTGTGTTTGGTAGTTCTCCATGCTCGGTTCTGGTTTTTGGACATATGTCAGCAGTTCTATGTATTTGTTTAGTTGTAATTCTTTTGTTTCCTACAGCAGCTGCTTCTTGTATAAAACATTTTACTCTTCATCTGTCACATATTTGTTGTTCAGGTTGTTAACTATACACCCCCCAGAGGTTCAACCCTTAAACAGTCCTACTGTATCCTTCAGTCGGTGTAAAGGCAACAAGCTTTATCATTTTAAAACATTAACATGTCATACAAAAGGTTAGAGAAAGCGATGTGCACTATAAAGGATTAAATGGAATGATTCAGCCATAAAAGAAGAAGTTTGTCAGATGGCTGAGTGCCACACATCTTAACTGCATGGGAATGCTCATCGCTGCCTCCCCTTCGGAGTCCATCTGTTATCCTCAGCCTCCAGTGCACATCTGGGCTTCCTGTGCTGTTACTCGGCTTTGTGATTACACCGGACAGGCAATACTCTGCATGCGCCGAGCTGTTGATGGAGGAGGCTGAGAAAAAGAGATTTGTTGCAGAGGTGATTTACTTTGGTTGTTTGTGTCTGGATTCTGCTGGAAGACGGTCTTATCCTCGCATGTGCATGCACTCAGACAGCTTAAGGATTTTTATCAGGAGCTCTTCACTTTAAAACACAATGTATGATACAATAAATGTACAATTATCAGCCTGACAACCACCTCTGGGTGTTTTACCAGCCTGAGAAATGGGGGAAATGAAGAATGTACGCAGAATAAACAGATGTTAGGCAAAAGGCAGACTCAGCTTGTCATTTTCATGACTCTAAGAACCTCTGTAGACTCACTCAAAGCAAATGACAAAATATAACATCAGATGTTTCAGCTGGAACCATAAAACAACATGTTCTCCTTGAAACTACATCTATTGATTCATGTCCAAGGAGACAACTTCCTCTGTCTCTGTTTGTTCATTTTTTTTGTGCATATACATTGACTCAAAAAACTCTTCTGGGTCCAGTATAAGGGAACATTTATCTGTTTAAAGCTAACATATCATGCAAATTCCTGTTTTTTAGCCTTTATATCCATATTTTTGTGCATTTCTAAGTGTTTAGGAATGCAGAAAATATGAATATATTCCCTCCTGATGCTGCATATATATCTTTACAATCTTTGTGGTCATATTTTTCAGCCTGTTTATTTTCTCTATTACGTTTTTTATCTATGACATCACAGTATTTGCTGCCAAAAAAGGTCGTGTACTTCCAGGTGATCAATGTGGTGAATCTGATACGTTGATGTTTATAGTAAACTTACCAATTAAATGTTTCTCTGCCGGGAGATTAGCGTATCGCTGCTATCAAGCTACAAACATGGCGGAACTATCTGTGACCTGGAGGGGGGCGGGGCTTAACATGTGTGTGGAGCAAGAATAAGCAGGAATTCCGACCAAAGCATTGAATTTCTACTTTATACACACAATAAATTCATGATTTACATGCTAAAAGGATTCCAAAGCATCATATCTCTGCTTTAGGGGGTTAGTGACAGTGGAGAGTCCACATAATCCTGGTGACCAGATTAGACATTTGAGGTAAAGCTCTACAGATTGCTTTAAAGTATTTACAAGATGTATTTAGTCATGTAGGCTGGTAGAAATACAACAGGAGGTCCAATAAGCACTGGTTCCACTCAAAATATCATCTCTGAACACACAACATTCCCAAACTTGAAGCAGATGAAGAATCTTTCCAACTACAACACTAAACATGACGGTGGTTCTGAAGGAAAAATGAGGTAAGTCATTACAACCTGCTTACTTTGCTGCTTGTGTGATTACACCATGCTTCAGTCTACAGGGAGCACTCTTCATCATGGACATCAAACTCCTCGCTTGCTTTATAACATGCATCACCTCCACCAATGAGGTTGTGTTTTTTACAGCCTCTTGGGGATTTTACACTAAACTTTTCATGACTTTTTCTGATAAGGGATCCTAGTAAAACTTTGATTCTAATAAATACTGAGAAAGATCTGGATCTTTATCTGGATTGAGAACATTTTGAAGGATTCTTTTTTACAATTGCTTTTCTAGTTTACATTAATTAATCTGTGGCAAAGAAAGTGGATGTTACGGCAGGTAAAGAATAAACATGGTGTTCATGCTGCTGCTGCAGGAGAAACAAAACAGCCTATTCTGATCTTTTCATTTGCTTTACAGAGAAGAAGATCATATTTAGTCAGTGTGCCTCCTTCATATGACAACAAAGAACAGAGTCAGTTTCTCTGTGGGGCGACGTCTCCCTCTGCTGGCTGTTACTTCCAACAGTGTGACATAACCTGCTTATTTCTCTGTATTTAAACATTTTCTGTTCATATACAGTATATACAGTATATACAGTATATACATTATATAGTCCATGTTTAAATATGTCAATTAATTAGTTGTATTTTTATTCAAACTGTCAGGTTTAAGTAAAATATCTGAATGTTTAAAGCGCAGAAGTAAAACTAACCCTGGGAGATTCTGTAAGCTGTTCACTGACTGCAAAACCTCGAAGAAATTAATCTTTCATTACAAACTCTTGAACCCAGCTCTCCCTGTGGACTTATGTGTCAAGCTCTTTGTTCTTAAACGGCAAAGCTTAAGTCTTTTCTGCATGTCTGGGGAGATTGTTGTTCCTAGGACTCGTAGCAGCTTAAGGATTTTCTTAAACCATGTTACACATGAGCCAGACGCCATGGTCGCCTCCATTCACTGTTAATTCAGTTTCAGAGGCTGAAAAATGCTTCTGCTAAGTGGTATCTGGAGCAGTTTAAGTCATTTCATTGTACTGTAAATTAATTTTTAACATAAGACATCTTTGCAGCATGTATCACAGTTAGGAACAGTAAACCTAGGGCCTATCTTAGCTCTGCATGTTGTGCTTTTTAATGGAGCTGAACCCACTGATGTGTCCAGAGATCTGCACTTAGTTCAGAGTCAAAGTCAGGAATTCCAGCTCTTTTCAAAGATTCAGCTCTTCTGGCTCGATTCCCCTATTTTATTATTTATTTTTACAGTGATAGTAGACACTAACAAACCCTACAGCAATCTGTTGGGTTAGCATTAATGCTAATTTAGCTCTTTTTCCAATGGCCTTTCGCAAACCCCGCCCCCGACACGGCCTTTGACCAATCATACATCCTACCAACCGTTGCTATGGAAACATTGTCCGTCAATCTCTAAGCAAGCCCTAATAATATGAATAGTGTAATTGATTCATTTGGTGACTTATGAGACTGCCAACCTCCATAAAACTTTTCAGAAGGAGGGGAAGAAGTTTCAACAAACTACGACCTGCAACACCGTGAAGCAATGTGCATATGGAGTGAGTGGCTGCACTAAATCCTCCTCCCGAACCGGTCAGACCGAACTTCTGCCTGCTGCTGACACAAAAACTTGACTACACGAAAAACGCACACAATAAACAATACTTTGATATGAGTGCATTATGACTCGTGTCTATCCTGCTGGAGAGGTGGAGGACAGGTTCATTTTCACTGCGCTGCATGATGCGGTTCTGACCGGCTGAGCCGGACCAACAGACCCACCAATGGTACCAGTGGTTATTATCTATGGACATACTGTAAACCAGTAAAACTGACTAGTTGCTTTTTATAAAACATTAGGTTCCTAAAATCTACGTTTGCTAACAAGCAACACAGGCTTTGCTACCACCGTTAGCAGCTAACATTAGCTTATTAGCCTCGGCTCAGTTTGGCTAGTTTATTGTAATAGTAATGGTAATACTGTACTGTAATAGTAATACTGTAACATTTGTACAGTTTTATACTAATATAAAAAAGATTACATACCAGGCAGTACAAGAGCACGACTGGTCCACAAAGCTCTGCTGGTTGCATCTCAGGTAGAGGTCATGGGATTTCTCCGATTTAGCTTAACACCTGTCTGCTTTTGTCTCAATAAAAGTTTCCTCTTCGCTGCATATTTCTATAATATGAATATAATTCCACTGCATATTGTAAACTTTTTGGATGATATGGCACTAATATTACTCCAAAATAAATCCCTTAACACACACCGTACCACCTGTTCTCCTTTGTGCCATAGGAGTCACTATTTGATGGACTAGCAACAGTAACTAAGGGGGGCGGGGCTTCTGCGAAAGGTGTTAGCAATGCAGATAATACATGTCAGACAGGTTAATGAAGTGCAGCCATTAGCTGCTACAGTGTTGATCTAGTTTAAATTAATCTGTTATTCGATATAATCATTAGAAACTAAAAGAAGTTCCTCCATGAGATTTTTCATTATTTAATCTTCTCAACAAATTGCCATAGTAGTAAGCTACTATGCTTTTTAATGTCAATAACTAGCATAGCTAGCAGTTAACAGATGTTGCAACCAAACCTGTGACCCATATGATGCAAATGCGTGAGATTTTTATCCATCAAGATTTTTACATTCATCTAGGAATAAAAATCTCACGTGATCTCACCTCAGTAGCTACTACACTGTGGGGAAGGAGATCAATGACCCGGTACTGGACAGAACTCCTAAACTGGTGAGTTTCAACACAAACGTGGAGTAAATGTTTCCTTCAACCTGGTGTTTGACCTCTGACCTGACCAGTGCACAGGGTTTCCTCATCTTCCACCCCTTTGGAGGACCATCTCTCTGTTTATTACGGGAAGAAAACCAAAGCTGGAGTTTGCCATTTATGAGGCTCCGCTGCTATAGCCCTACAACTCCATCCTAAAGACCTCTCACTGTGCCTTCATGGTGTACACAAAGAATTTTCTGGACCACTAAGTGGTTCATGCATCCGATTGTTTTCCTGATCCTAAACACAACTGGTCTGAACACCATTGCCTCAGTTTTGGATCAAAAATCCCAGTGACGTGTGTGCGAGATGTGTAATCCTGCAGAGTAATGGAAAGCTGCTATGGGGAATATGGATCTGTCGTGCATGGCATTGATACGAGACACTGGTCATCCATTTGGCTGTTATGGACAAAACAAATCCAGTATAAAGATGATAAAACATGTGAAAATGAGCAGGAAAGTCAGGGTAAAACTGCTGGGATGTAAACAAAAAAAACAGACTGCTCATTGCAGTAATTAAGGTGTGATGTAATAAAATAAGATATTAAAATGAAAAAGTTTTGTCATCAATAAGCAAAAGGTACTAGGAAATTAATGGAGCCGTGTGAGACTTGCAAACAGTCCAACTCTGTCCCAACATGAGACTGGACAGGTGAGGGTGCAGGTTTGAGTCTACCATCAGATTTCAGGACAAACAGCACGGTGAGACATTTTCTGTCCTGAGTCGTATTTGGGTTTAGGTGCTGTTAGACACAGGTCTGGAAAGTTCCTCTCTTAGAGCGGTGTTGGACACCTGTCCAGAGGATCAGATGGAAGACCTGCTCCAATATGGACTGAAGCAGCGAGTCTGCAGAGAGACACACTGCTGGACTGAAGCCATGGCTTTTTATTTCAGGAATATTGAGTCCTTAAACGCAGCGCTGTGCTGCAGTTATGCAGTGAAATGTAGACCAGCGCCCCCTGTGGTCACAGAATGTGTTGCAGCACAGGATTCCTGTGGTTTCTCGCCTGTGATTGGCTGCATGCTCACTGTTCCCAGCCTTGTTGAGACTTTTTCCTTCTCTAGCAGGTAATCGATACCTTCACGGCTCACCGAACTGTTAAACACGTCTTTTTACTTGTTACAGTCCAAATTAAGTGCAGCTCATTTTATACATTTGCTGAAGAAAGTTTATGTCCAGCTTTGTTTTTCTATACTCAAACTTTTCCCAGTAAAAAGTTACATTTAAGTTTTCCTGAAACAACCTGACATGCTCAAACTGTTTTACATTTATTATTGTCGTTATATTCTTGCAACCATGTGAAAAAATTCAGACTTGTAAACATAAATTGTTTTTTTTTTGTCTGAAATAACAGTGTGGTACCACTTTATTTCATGTCTATTCACAGTTCATTCACTGAAGAAAAACCTTTTTTAAAGCCAAATAAAACAAGCAGCATCATTTAAATAAAGCAAACACAGGATGCGCTCACTAAGTCCTTGTTTTTTATGAAGTCCAGCGGGATCAGCTGGTTTTCAGCCTCTTTGCGTCCACATTGAGCATCACCTCCTCCTGGTCTCTCTTCAGCCCTCGTTCCACCTCGGACCTATTCTCCTCGCCCAACGCCTCGGCACCACTTCCTCTGGGATTTCTCAGCTCCCTTCTTTCCCGCCTCTCCTCCATCTCACCGAGCACCTCGGCAAACAGGGTCTTCAGTGCAGGAATGAGTCTGGGGACAATTTTAAAGTCTCCAAAGCGAACCTGGAAGAAGAGTCAATCCATCCATTCAGTCAGAAGTTATTATAAAAGAACGAGTCGATACAGTTAGAAAAAACAGCTAAAAACTATATTTATATTATATAGAAGAAGAACTTCATTTTATTTTACAAAATAAAAGCATATTTCTAAGTTTAGACTAAATAAACTTGCTATTTTCAGGCGTTTCTATTGAATAGCATTTAGCAAGCACTGATTGTTACACCTGTTACCTGTTTTAAGGTTTTTTTATTTGCTGCTGGACACTTTGAGGTATTTAAAGCATATGCGTTTCCAATAATAATGTTTTATTGCATTGTTTAAAAGCGGAAAAGCAGCATTTATCTTTCTGTCATGTTTGAAAATGAGAGTTTTTTTCTCAAACTTTATTTTGGTAAAAAAGGTAATAAATAAAAAAATAGAAAACTAAGATGGCTTCATGAGGAACTGTGAAATAAACTCAATTTAAATGACAGGAACAACTAAAAACAATCCAGAACATATTTTCTGCAACCACTTCCTGTTATCCTACAAACCACCTGTTGAAATAAAAAGGCTTCGTTTTGCTTTTTGCATGAGTAAAAAGCATTTCCTACTTTCCTCTCAG
>JBAMIG010000022.1:19095579-19113070 GCA_037177335.1 Kiunga ballochi | reverse complement strand
GCAACCTATGTTTCAAAATAAAAATGAAACAGCATTTTACCTCGTGCTTTTACTTCAGACATTTCAGCATTGTCTGGCTGAAATCTGCAAAAAGTCTTATCTTAAAATAGATGTTGCTCGAACACAGGCACTAATGCAACCCTGTTTTTCAATTGATAATGCTGCATGGTCCCTGATTTCTTGCCTCAGGGCCTTTAAAAGTCTAAGTTTTGGAGTAGGCTGGCAGTATTCATGGCTTTAACCTGCAAATGTGTCGATGTTATGGTGAATCATGTTCATAGACAGTAACTTCTGGAAGTTTTCCCACGTTCATACAGAGATTTTCAATCCATTTGCTACATGTGTGTGTTTTAATGACTAAAAACATGTTTTTAATAATATGTATCCATATCTGCTTTTAATGCACTGCCATTTTAGAAAATAATTAGCATTTTTAAAAATAATATTATCCACTGGGGGATCTTTCCAGTTTTATGTTGTAGAACTGATATTGTGACACAATTTTTACATTGTTACTGTTACAGATTTAAGTACCTTCCCATCTTTACATCTAAAAGGCTCGGGTTCTCTACCAGAGTCCTGGGAGCTTGAGAGTCCTACACAGTATCTCAGCTGTTCCTAGGACTGCACTCTTCTGGACGGAGATGTCTGATGTGTCTCCAGGTATTTGTTGGAGCCACTTGTCCAGTGTGGCACACGGTCCCCAGTGCTCCGATCACCACGGGCAGCACTGTTGCTTTCACCCTCCAGGCCTTCTCCAGTTCTTCCTTGAGGTCTTGGTACTTCTCCAGTTTCTCATGCTCCTTCTTCTTGATATTTCAATCATTGGGGATGGATATATCGATCACTACGGCTTTCCTCTGCTGCTTATCCAGGATCACTATGTCACATGATCACACACTGATTGTGATGATGTAATGATGGATGGATGGATGGATAAACCAAGCTGAGACAGATATAGCTATTAATTTTGTTTATTATTATATTTTGAAAAGCACCACCGGAAGTAACATCCCATTTTCTAGCCTCAGTTTCTGTGAATGTATGTTTGTTTTTCTAATCGAAGCGTCCATGGAAGACCAACTTGAATGTTTACTACATCCTATTTATTTAATTAAACCCCTTATTTGTTCTCTTTTCGTATAAGTTATCTGTTTAAAAAAAAAAAAGCCGTCACCCGTCATTGTTGACAGTGAAATAACTTGCTGGTGTATGATTCAGAAATGACACGGTGGGCTTTGATACCGCGATTGGTATCAACCTAACCCCGCATCTGTCTCCTAAAAGTGTGTTATCGAGCAAACCCAGGCTGTTCCACCACACCAGCAGGACAGGCTGTGCGTCCGGTTACTCATACCCGAGCGTCCCGAGCTCCTTGGCGGGGAAGTGAAAGTCTCAGCAACAATGGGAAAAGTTTGTAAGGATAAGAAGACACCGCCATGGTTTTCCGTTATATGGAAAACCTGTAATGTTTTAATGTCTTTGTTTTTCCTTCTTGCCTCATACGTGCAGGTGAGCACTTCACTTTTAAAATCGTTTCTGCAGGCTTTGACTTGAGATCAATAACTCTGCGTTTACCGTCCCCACTGCAGATCAACGACCCAGACGCGGGATTATGGATTGTAAAAATACCTACTTTTGCAGAATACTTTATCAAATACGTTTCAATGGCTTTGTTATTGATTTTATGTTACTATCCCAGGTAGGGTATGGTGTTCCTGCAGTCCTGTGTGCATTGATTGGCTGGAAACCTCATCTGACAGGTAAGCAGAGATGGATGAATCATGATAAATAACGCCTTTCATGTAAAAAAAATGCATTGCTCATTATTTTCCTGTGAATGTATAATAAACATGGCAGCTTACAGGTCGAGATCTTTCCTGTTTTACTCATTTCTTTAAACATCTGCTGAACTTTACACTGTTTTTCTGTAATGATGTCGCCATCTAGCGGCCGTAACTGATATTACAGCTGCGCACAGACCACTGCTTCCACCTTTGACCTTTTTAAAGTTTTATTTTGTATTGTTTGGCTTCACATTGCAGAGACTTTACCCTGGAGGCGTGTCGCTGATCTACATGTCATGATTTCCGCTGCAGTTATATCCATGTTAGGATGGAAACTCTACACAGAGAGAGTCACACACATCTTCCAGCAGGAGGAGGGCAGGTAGCCGCATCTAATTTAGCTTTGAAAAGCAGGTTTGGAATAAAGCCACTATAAAATAATTTACTTTTGGCTTTTCATAGTACTTTTAAATGTCCCTCATGTTAAAATGTAGATATTTTAACATTTAATGCAAAATATAAGCTAATTTTTTTATTTAATGACAGCAACAAAAGGAAAAGTAATTCATACAAATTACAAATGAGAAGAGAATATTTTTTTTACAACTAATAAGTTTAACTGGCAACAGATTTGTAACATAAGTGGGTAAAAAAAAAGGAGCATTTCAGAAAGGCAGAGACTTTGTCATTACGTGAAGATGAGCAGACCAATAATTAAGAAACTATTTCTAAAATGAGGACATTTTTAGAAATAAAATATCACAGACTGAAAATTGCAAGTTGTGCGTAAAATAAGAAAAGATTCAGGGACTAAAGTTCTGTGGTCAGTTGGATGAAAATGTGCCTTTTTTTATGTGTGGGATGCATGAACGCTGTGTCCTGTTGCTCAGAGACAAGAGGGAGCATCCAGCTTGTTTTCAGTGGACTGTTTAATAAGCCTGAATCTCTGATTATACAAGACTGCATTAGTGCTTTCACATAAGTAAAGCTCCATTAGAGCAACATCTGCACAATCCACACAATGTGTCTTTGCAGAGTCTAGCAAGACAATGCTAAGATGTCAGAGGTAAAACAACAATTTGATTTAATTTACTTCAATATTTTTCTACTTTCAGAGAGTTTTCTGGTCTCATGTTGACAGCTTTTTGGCTTCTGTTGTGTCGCCACTCTGGAAGGTAACTAGTTTTTAAACTTCACCACTACTTTCATCTCTAAAGTATTTATCTTGCAGATTTGAATCATCTCACTTTGCCTTTTAGAGCTCCTGTTGGGGTGCTGCGAGTGATCACTGCTGCTGCCGTCACAGTTTTCCCCTTCGTGGCCTGGCTTTACTACTACATCAATAAGGAGCTAAGGGAAAACTGGCCTTCTCATTGTAAAACTGCTGTTTAAACATCGGATCCTTCCCACTAGTGCCAGATTTTCTTTTTTCCCTCACCAAAATCAAAATACTCATCCAGTGATGATTATAAGCTGTATTTTGCCAGTATTAAAATAAACACTGGGATGCTAATATATGCCTAAATGAAGTACAAAATGTAAATATGATAAAATATAATAAAAATTCTGAAACATTAAAGCGGGGTTTGGGTTTTAGGTTTTATTACACCTCTTAAACGTTAGCGCACCAGGAGGCGGCGGAGTGCAAACATGCTAATCAAACAAACGAAGAAGAACTTTCTACGTCATTTCCGTGTTTATTATTAATGCTTGAAAACCGATCTCAAATCAGTCTGTTTAATTTGAACAGCGTCGCTGTCAGCCATAGTGATCAAACTTAACTGACCTCAGAACAGTAACCAGTGCGCTGCCTCTCCCTCTTGTCACTTTTATGAAACTTGTAGCCGCTTCCTTGTTGCGGCAGTGATCTGTCAAGGTCCAAACAAACATGGCTCTGAGTGTTTTATGTCACAGTCTGAGTTGCCGGCTGTTGAATAGTAAAATTGTACAAGATCAAGCTGTTAGACTAACTCTCTCTGCTTTCCAGAGAGAAAATGGACTGAGACGCACGCGGTCACCGCGGGGTGTTAACTGCTACCTGGTAGGTCAAAGCCAGCAGCTGTGCATGACAGGTGCATTCAAAACTCCGTTAAAAAAAGGTGTAATTTTGCGTTTTCTTTGATTTCTTTTTAATTTAGAGAACTGTTAAGCATGTCTGGCATATTAAGTTTGTCTACAAATGCCATTGTAATATTCTGCGTGGTATTTAATGAGATGGATGTTTAAAAATGTTATTGTAGCTATATTATTTGACATGCATGAATGGTAAAAACCATTTATAGGTTTAAGTACCCTAATTGATTTGAACCAGGTGTTAAATAATTCCATGTTTAACAATGATCACTTACTTTTTTCCTGCAAACAGGTGAATCAGGTACACACCTGCAGACCAACGCAATGGCCGAATCAACACTATTCAAGATCTTTTTCCTCATTACCTCCTCCTCCATCAGGAGATAAGACCAAGAAGTCAGGGGCAAGTTTTCTTTGATTTACTAACACTGACAATCACATGGAACAATTAAACCATGACAAGGATACCAACACTAAAGAATATGTAAAAACTGTTCATTTAAATTAGTTATCTTGTTTAAGATCAGATATATTTTATATTAATCCCCATTTTTATTTAAATATGCAGCATAATAGCCAGTACAATATTTCTTACTTTGGTTCCCATTTAAATGATATTATGAGCTGGAACATTAGTAGCATTAATAAAATGTGAATATTGAAATATGTTTGTATATTGCTAATGGAAACGTATACTAATTAATGTTCTCATTCTTTACCAATTTAATCACTTTAAAATATTCTGATATTATGTATTATTATTGTTTACAGTGGTTGTGCCATCATTATGGTTATTATTGTTATGATACTTGGGAAATTTGACTTGATATTGAGTTAATCGATGCTCTTTTTTTCATGCTGTAATAGTCAAAAGTCCTTTATGATCAAATGATTTATTAATGCCAACCATAGATAAAGATGCTACAAGTCTCATTATACCAATCTTATCAGGTTAGTTTATATAATTGCTTCTAAAAGCTAGCACCAAGCTGTTAAATCAGATCATTCTATTGTCCCACAAATGTCCTAAAATCTGTCATTAGAAGCTGTGGTCCATCTTTTTTTCTGTTAGATTGTTTTAGTATCTTATGTAATTATTTGCATCAGTCCTACCGTATAAAGACCTTTAGGCCGTAACCTTAACCCTCAGCATCACACTGAGGATCACTGTAGATGTGGAAATGATCTTGTAACTGATATGAGTCCGTGTATCTGATCTGTGCTTTGTTTTCTTGCTGTTAAAGCCCGTCACATGGAAGTCGTTGGCTGTAACGTTCACTATGGGAGGGGCTCTGCTGGGAGGGATGAAATATTTCAAGAAGGAAAAGGAGGAGCGTAAGTGATGTTCAGGCCGGTGCATTTCAATCCCTGTGCTGTGCAGGGAAACATGTGGACCAGCAGCTGGTGTGAAATCGTGTTTCCATTCGCAGTGATGGAAAAAGAGCGGAACAAATCGATCGGCCGGCCGGCGCTCGGCGGTCCGTTCTCGCTGGTGGATCACAACAACAAGCCCACTAAGAGCGAGGACTTCTTGGGTCAGTGGATCCTCATCTACTTTGGGTTCACCCACTGCCCGGACATCTGTCCCGATGAACTGGAGAAAATGATTGAAGTGGTGGATGAAATCGGTGATAACTCATTCTTTTCCTCACACAACGATTTACATTCTGTCCAGATGAAATTAAACGGCCTCCTGTTTGTTTTTAAACCCTGCAGATAAAATTAAGTCTCTTCCAAATTTGACGCCCATCCTCATCACCATCGATCCTGACAGGGACACAGCAGAAGCCATGGCTGCGTATGTCAAAGGTGCAGAAATTCTCCTCTTTATTAAATGATTTAATTTAGTTTCACAAGCCGTTCAGTCTCTGCATGAACGGTTCCAGACCTGGTTCTGCACATTTACCTTGTTATGCTCACAAACATCTGCAGAACCGATGTTTGGTGACATTTTCTGATGACGTTGCTCTCCTGGGTTTGCTCTGATCGTTGTTCTGTTTGAAGTTTTTTGCTATGATGGCTGTCTGGATGTTAGCGCGAATAAAAACAACGGATATGATAACATTTAGACGCAAATGTGATCACAAAGTTAGCATCAATAGTTACAAAATGTCCAGGTTGTTTTTGTCTTATAGATACTTAAGAACGATCTTTGATTTTAAAGTGAACACAGAGTCTGTGGTCAGGATTCTGCAAATAATTCCCTTATTGAGGAAGTCTGTTAGCCATTTATCTTTTCCTTCCAGTGGATTTTTAATTTCTTATATAAATCTGGTTGCACTGATGGAGCAAACAGACTATTTTTTTTGGTGTTTTCAATAATATTCATTTTGATGTGGAGGAGCTACAAATAAACAGCTTTTTCAGGGTCAATAAATTTCTGAATCTTGAAACAAAAGAACAGTTTTATAATGACAAGAATGATTATTTTAGTTTTAAACCTCCTTTATTTCCATGGAAACTAGCGGGACCTTCATCTCCATGGAAACTTTGGGTTTGGGTTTGGTTACCGGTGCTTGGTAGTCTTTTTAGCTGAGTTTCTTCCTGCCGTGTCAGAATGCTACATGTTAGCATAGCTGCTTCCTCGTGTGTGTAACGAGATTCATTAATGCAAGTATTTCATACTGACTTCTGTACAGGATGCTCCATTCTGAGGGGGTTAGATGAAAATAAACACAAACCAAAGTCTATAAAGTAATGATCAATGGAAATGAAACCTTCCTTTGTGTTAATCCTGTTCGTCCGTTTTCATATTTTCAGAGTTTTCCCCAAAGCTGATTGGTCTGACGGGGACGACGCCTCAGATCGAAGAGGTTTCCAGAGCGTACAGAGTGTATTACAGTCAGGGCCCGAAGGATGAAGACAATGATTACATCGTGAGTTAAAACTCTTCATATGAATGAAATGAATACAGGATTGTGTCCATTACCTGGCCGCCTGTCGTCTGCAGGTTGACCACACGATCATCATGTACCTCGTGGGACCTGACGGAGAGTTTGTGGAATACTTTGGACAGAACAAAAGAAACACTGAGATCACCTCCTCCATAGCAGCTCACATGAGGAAGTACAAGACGACGAAATGAGCTCCAGCTCCTTAAAAACAACAGGAGCTGTTTCTGCAGCTGCTGTTTATTGCTGGCCTTGTTTTTAATACATTATCCTACAAAGACAAGCTTCTTGTATGAAGGCACATTCCTGATGGCAGACTGATGATGTCAGGGTCCTCATTTTTCCTATGCATCACATTTCATCTTCTCTTTGAGTCTGGGACCTGGAATTAGGGTCAGGAAAACCATCCTGGAGGCTCTGGCATGAGCTTTAATAAGGATGTACAAGCAAACCCTCTGCAGGGATCTTCTCAGCATCCGTCTCACTCTAAATCCGTATCGTCATTTTCCTCGTCACAAACTATTAACTCAGGGTGTGATGTGCATTATATTTCACCACATACAAGACGAAACCAAAGCAAGAAGATCTAATTTGGCTCCGGTTGTATTAGAAAGTGCAGGATTAAGACTCACACAATGAAAAATGAAGAGAAAGGGTTATTTATTACCAGAGAAGTGTTTCCTGTTTATATCAACACAAACGTTTGTAAAGATTAGGCTGAATCTTTGGAGACATCTAGTGGTAAAGGTAGGAACTGCACCACCATGCAGTGCTATTTATCCATTTTCCAACTAACCACTTTCTGCTACTGAGTTAAATTTCATTGTGAAAACATTTTATGAGGGTAAACCTACTTTTTATGAAAATAATCAGCTTTTCACCTCATCATATATTTAAAAAGTAATGTTTTTCTAAATGAGTTTAAAAAATAAATGTGCTCCATGGGTTGCATTTTTTAAAATAAAAAAAAAAGTATCAGGTTTGTTGTGAAGGCACCACGCAGGTAAAACAATAAGTCTAAACCAAATCCAGCTGATGGACATTGTGACCTGGATCCTTCATATAAAAGAAAAACCCTGAAAATAAAGAGACTTTTCTTCATTTACCATCTATAAAATACTTTTCAGATCTGTTGTGTGTATCTGGATCATTTTCTTTAGCAAAAAATGGTTTCACACACATCCTCCAGATCAGGACTCGACCTTGGACAGAAATGTCTTTCTGTTGGATCACCTGCTGATTCTCTTCTGGCTCATTGATCACACTGAGGCCTTAAACGCATCTCCATCATGCCTAAGTGCTTTCAGACACGTTCATACCATTTAAAACCTCTCCACTCACTGGATGACTTCCAGAATCATTAAAATCTTTCCTATTTGGAAACTAATCAGTCATTATATATTTCTATTTAACAGGCTCCAAAGAGTCCGTGAGGATTGATTTATTAATATCTTTTCTGCCTGCACACCTGTTGCTTTGCTCCTTTGGAAAAGGATTAGAAAAGCAAACACAGCAGTCGTTCATCTCTCCCTGCCCAGACATCACGTTCATTCTTGGAAAAGAAGGGTCTTTAGGTGCTGATCGCCGTGGTATTGAGCTCCCAGAGAGGAACAAATCGATTTGTGGTTCAATAGATTATTTTTAAAACCCCTTTAGTGTTTCTTCTGTTTACCTCAAAGCATTTTAGGAGTCTGATCGGATTTTTAAAAACTTTATAAACCTCTTTAGCTCATTAAAAAGCACTATAGGTGTCATCTAGCTCAATATTTTAAACATTTTCAGCCTGATTTGATCAGAAAAGCAGAAGAAATTGCTGCATTTGGGCTGATTTCAGCTGTAGTTTCTAAAACAATGTGTTTGCCCAAACACCACTTATGTAATATGAATAAAAACATCTCCATCTGCTTTGTGACGGCATGATGCAAAGCTGTTTTTCCTACATGTTTGGTGGTGTCGGTCATTTACACGAGGTCTCTTCCTTCTCCTGAAACCTTTTGGTTCACAACTGGTGGTCTCCTCACAATCCAACTTATTGTTCGTGGATATTTGTGGACATGTAGAGGGGTTAGGGGGGAGCTGACATCAGGGTCCCCTCACTGGTCTGGAAGCATTTGCCCCCACAAAGCCAATTATAATCGCAGCTGTCGCCAAACTTTCAGAGACATTTTTTAATCTGTGAAAAGCATGAGGTTAGATGCAACTATTCTTACAAAGCATTGTTGTGATGAAGGTGAATGGGACGTAGTTGTAAATGATCACTGGTCCACTTCTGATTCAAAACAGACGGTATGAAATTATAAACATAGAAAAAGGTTATTTTTGTTGCTTTTTCAGTCATCCTCTCTTAAAACTGCTGCTGTTTGGGGTCATGCTCCTGATTTTGACCCAGTTCTGGCTGCCTTGGCGTTGATGGTCTCCTCAGTGACTGGAGGGTGTGCAGGTCTTGTTGCTGCAGAATGAGCCCAGATCATCAGCCCTCCACCGCCGTGCTTTACAGTTAGTGTGAGGCGTAAGAATGACATCATGTGGTTTGGGATTTACTGGTGCCTAAAGGTTACTTATCAAGCAGCTCACTCAGACTTTTAGCGAAGTTTCAGACTGAATGTGAAGCTCACAGTGAGGTTCTGATAGTTTTTACATGGTGCCATTTCCAATTAATCAAATCCCTGAAAATATCTTGGATGGACCATTAGAGTGTATATTTCTTACTGAAACCACAGACATTTATGGATTCATCCACACATCAGCAGACTGATGATAGAGATGAATAAAATAATGCTTTACTAAATACATTTGATACATATGATTTAAAAGTATTCCCCATTAACTCTGGCTGCTCCCAGCATGAATCCCAACACTCTGCAGACAGCCAACGCCAATATTTCCCCAATGCTCAAACCCATCTAATCTTCCCTGATCCCAGAAAATCAGGCCTGCCGTGTCGGCCCGTAAGCTCTCTAAGCTGTCCTCTTCAGCATTCATTGCCTTTTATTGGACAGTCTGAAGGATTACAATGGAAACTGATGAAAAGTGACACAATACAACTAAACGTAGCCTGTCCAAAACACAAGGCTGAAATAGTTGGACTCACGTCTCCAAATTTAGGAGGACCAGAACAGAGCATCACTTATCAAAGCTGTAAAGTCTCTTCAGAGTGGGTTGATCTGAAGACTTTGGATACTTTTCCCAGTTTGATTCAAACATCCAGTGACTTCTTATTTCGGCCTTCGGGTCTCCAGTAAGTACAACACTGCAGCTAATCCCTCTTTTCCATCAAACACCAGTTGACTTAAAGGTTTTATATGTTAGTTTGTGCTGAAATGAGGTTGGACAGGATGAGTGATGCAGAGATGTTCGGACAGGCAGCTCCATACCTCCGCAAACCAGAGCGGGAAAGGATTGCAGCCCAGAACATGCTGTTTGATGCCAAAACGGCCTTGTTCGTTCCCCACCTGAAGCAGGAGTACGTCAAGGGGAACGTGAAAAGCCAGGAAGGCTCTAAGGCGACTGTGGAGACTGAAGATGGAAAGGTGGACTGACGATGGAAAGGTGGACTGACGATGGAAAGGTGGACTGACGATGGAAAGGTGGACTGACGATGGAAAGGTGGGAGCACTTTGGCTTTTTGTCTTTGCATTTAATGCATTCAGCGTTTTTGAATCGTACTTTCAGGTTGTCACAGTGAATGTGGATGACATTCATCCCATGAACCCTCCTAAGTTTGACAAGATTGAGGACATGTCCTTGCTGACCCATCTCCATGAGCCAGCGGTGCTTTTTAACCTCAAAGAGCGCTACGCTGCCTGGATGATCTATGTGAGAACACACGAAGGAAAAGCAGCAACAGAACACATGTTTATGAAAAAAGTCTCTCAGTATCCATTTCCTTTATGTGGATTTACAGAGGGACCCTTAATATTGGTTGCTGTCTGTTATGGTCTTTGTTTTTCCAAGATGACATTAATAAGACAACAAAAAAAAAAAAAGAAAAAAGAATGAACTGATATTAAACAAATACATTTGATTACAGAATAAATTGCAGACTAAAAAAACTCCATATATAAAATTTCAACTATTTTTATTTAAATATAAATTTAATTTAATTTAGAAAAAAAGTTTTAATATTTTATTTAATAATTTTAAATACATTTTGAACTGATTTAATATTAATTTAAATATTTTTTTAATCTAATATTGATATTTATAAAAAATTTTATTGCAGAAAAATCCTTCCTTGCAAAGGAGAAAAGATGCGTTGGACCAGATGTAGCCTCTGGTTTAACCATTTAAACAACTAAACACTGATTAATTACAAAAGTACAAATAAGGGCTAATCCGTTTAGTCCTACAAGGACCACATTTTCATTGTTTCCTTGTTTTAACAGACCTGACTCGTTAAATGGATCCAACAACTGATGAAGTTCTGCACACTGAAAGTGTGTTGGAGCAGGGAGATGTGAAAAACCTAAAGGACTTTGGTCCTTTTGGACTAAACTTTCAAATCCAGGTTCAAATGCTTTAAACAATAAAAATAACTACAGTAATATCAGCATATTTTAATTTCTGATCTGAAAAAATTCATTAAATCTTTTAAAGTGTAATGATTAAAAATGTTTATGCCACTCCTTCAACCTCTAAAGTGAAAAATATATTGTATCAAAGCAAATCCAGACAAGTTAAATGCTTTTTGTTCTTTCATTTGAGAAAAATGAAAGAACTCACTTATCAGGTAAGAAGCTTATCCTCTCACATTCAAGTGAACTTATTTGGACTATTTTCTGCTCATCTCACGAGTTTCCCTCGGAAATATTGAACTCAGCTTGAGGAGGAGAGGAAGAACGCAGGCAGACTGCAGGATCTGGTCAACAAACTGCAACTTAAAGTGAAAGCATGCAAGCGGCAATGCGAGGAGGCGCTGAGTGCAAAAATACACATTGGTAAAGGGGAGTAGAGCTACCGGGTCTGCTTTGCTACTGAGTTGAATCTACTTTCATCTAAATTACATTCAAATTGACTTTATTGGGATTTTTGTGTTTTCAATTGAGTTTGATTTAATCTGAGTTCAGCTACAAGCTTTGCTGGGATGATTTTTCTCATAATTTAACAGAAAAAAGTGTCAAATTGTTGTATAGCGAAGAAAGCAGAGAGAAAGATCTGCATGAATATTTCGCATAAACTAGAGTTTATTATTTTGCAGCTTGTCAAGTTTTTGTCATGTAAATAAAAACCATTTAATTGTCTGAATTTAAAACCAGGAGGATTAACTA
Organism: Kiunga ballochi; assembly: GCA_037177335.1. Taxonomy (NCBI): domain Eukaryota; kingdom Metazoa; phylum Chordata; class Actinopteri; order Atheriniformes; family Pseudomugilidae; genus Kiunga; species Kiunga ballochi. Next base: position 19,101,052 of record JBAMIG010000022.1, on the reverse strand, counting down.
AACTGATCAAAGCTGCCTAATTTCTGGAGAACAGCACCAGTTTGTCCGGTCAGCTTCAGTGTGAGAGATCAGAAATAAAGGACTGGGCTTTTTCTAAACTGTTTTACTGTGTCCTGTTTGCAATGCTCTTCCTCTGTCTTCATCCTTTGCTCTTTTAGCCTGCACTGGGTGTTCTGCTGGGTTTTGTTCCTGCTTATTTCTGTTTTGCCCTTTCGGGTGGATGTCCCTGGACATCCAGCTTTTTCAGCTCTTTTGGTTTTATTCTAATAAAGTTTATTAACCCTTCATCCTTTTGGGTTTTTCTCCATTTGCACCACAAAGATGTCTGCATGCAGGGACACATAATAAATGCTTTAAATGTAAAATTATCTCAGTAAATGATGCAGACCTCGTTCAAGCTGGCGATGTCTGAGTCATGTCCATGTCCACATCATCAGCTAGTCAGCAGTGCACCAGCTGGTCTCCAATCTGGATCTAGACCTCTCCATGTACCAAAGCAGCTATGTAACCTTCCACCATTGTACTTGTTTGTAGGACTGCGCTTCTCTGGATGGAGATGTCGGATGTTTCTCCAGGTATCTGTTGGAAACTACCTACATTTTCTGTTTCTGATAATGCATATCAGAACAACTCAGGCAAATAGTAAGAGCAGAGGATGCCAGATGTGTATTTACTTGGGTTTGATGCTTTATTCTTCCTCGTTTCTACTGGTTTTTGCCCACTAAAGGCTTTAAAAAGTGCCTCCTGTGTTTATGTAATACTGTATATCAGTCTGGGAGAGATGCAGCAGCACACACATTACTTTATAATTGTATGAACTATTTTCACAGTAATTTAATGAATCAAAGAGTGCAGTTTAATTTAATGTTTATTGGAATTAAGGCAACATACAACCACTAACACAAGCAAAGCAAAACAAGGAAATTGTGTCTTTTTAAAGTCTCTCTGTGTAAAATCTGAAAACATCTCTTCATCGCCCTCTAGTGGAACGCTGTGATACAACAAGGCAAACAAAAACACAATAAACCCGAAATGCAGTTTTTCACATGGACTTATGCACAAAGGGAAATTAAAAAGAACTTTATTATTAAGAGTATGTTGCAAACTACACATTAGCTACAGTAGGTCTAGATGGTTACTCTCCCGTATCTTTTTTCTGAAAAATAAACAGAAAAATGGAAGTTATGACCATAAAATGATATAAAACAGGGTTGCATCAACACACCTGACCCAGAATAAAAGTAATAAATAAAGTTCTGCACGACTCTTTTGTTTGAATCATTTCTAACTGCAGCTCTTTTTCCGGAGCATTCCCCGTAAACCCATCATCATCCTACCTCATCCTGACGCTCCAGTAGGTTTTCTTCACTGTGTCTGAGTTGCTGCCGTGTGATTGGCTGATTATGAACCCTGATTAAGTGGCAGATGAGGGTAAAAACTCACCTTGCTCATGTCACGACTCCTGACTTTCATCTTATTGATCTGGGCCTCGGCGATGTCGGCTCGCTCTTCCGCCTCTTCCAGCTCATGCTGCACCTTCCTCAGCTTAGTTAAATGTGTGTTGGCTTGTTCTTCCTGTCACATGTTAAATATATCAACAAAATTGTAGCTTTAATGGATAATTGAGAGAAAAGGAGCCACTCACAGCCTCCTCGGCCTGTCTCTTGTACGCTTTGACCTTAAGCTGGAGCTTGTCCACCAGGTCCTGCAGCCTCATTGTGTTTTTCCTGTCCTCATCAGCCTGGTATGTAGTTTAACATTAATCCAAACATGTCTTAGTTTTTACTAATGAAACAAACATTGTGAGGCTTTTCTTTGTTACCTGGTAGGTGAGCTCCTTGATCCGACGCTCAAGTTTGCGTGTGCTTTTCACAGAATCCGACCCGTGTCTTTGTTCTGCTTGAAGCTCGTTTTCAAGCTCCCGGACCTGCAAAACAACACGACAGCTCAGGTGTTCCACCTTAACTTCACCAGCATCTGCTTAAATATTCAACCCTGTTTGTCCAAACATGGCTGACCCTGGCTTCCAGCTTCTGGAGTTGCTTCTTCCCTCCTTTCATGGCCAGGTTCTCGGCCTCGTCCAGACGTTGCTGCAGGTCTTTCACCGTCACCTCCAGGTTCTTCTTCATCCTTTCCAGGTGAGCGCTGGTGTCCTGCTCCTTTTTCAGCTCCTCAGCCATCATAGCAGCCTGAAAACATGGGGCCAAATGTCAGGACGTTTCCGGGACCAGATAAGAGACTGATCCACTTACATCAGTGATGGCCTTCTTGGCTTTCTCCTCGGCGTTCCTGGCTGCTTGGACACCGTCGTCCATCTTCCCCTGGATCTGAGATAGATCCGCCTCCAGCTTTTTCCGGCCGTTGAGCAGGCTGGTGTTCTGTAAGCCAACGTTATTAGAAACACCAAATCAAACCAGGTGCAGTCTGTGTGAGGGAAAATGACTCTAAGCGGGTGAAAGGACTGTCTGACTTGTATTCAGTCATGATGCAGGTTGATGTTTTACAGATGACAAAGTGGTTCCCAGTAAGTGTAGAAATAAACAAAGTAACACGCAGCCTATCTGGGATACGAGTTCAGTTCACACATATCTCATAGACCTGCTGCTTCAGATGAGCTTCTGCAGGTATGTTTGCTATGCAAAGGTCCTGATTTCATCAGGTGTAACCTCAGGGGGTCTCGCTACATTACTTCCACTGGAACATAACAAAAGTCCCGTATCCAGCCATAATGATCACGTGAATTATGTCACTTTCTGTCTCTTCAGAGGAATAAAGAAGAAAGGAAGGAAGCTCTGGATTTACTGGTTTATCTTCCTACACTCACCTGGAGCGACGGCTAAAATGACTTTCCTCTGCAGGGCAGGCCGGAGTCTTCCTCAGAGAAAGAGTGAGACGCTCAGTCATCGGAGGATTAACTCGGAGTAGAGACTCCGGGGCTCCTGGAGGCCCTCCTGGTGAGATGTTTCAGGCACATCCCATCAGGAGGAAACCCCGGGGAAAACCCAGAGCTGGATAAGCTGGTGAATCAGACTGGGAGGGGGAAGTGTGATGGATGGATTTAATACCAAAAATGGAAAATTGTTGTATAGATTCCTCTCAGAGATCCGCTTATAAGATCTTTTATCCTCAAGCTTTGACTATTTTCAATGTTTTTTTTTCCACATAGCTTCAGCTGCTTGAACATCTTCTGCCGTGTGGAGCAGAAGATGTTCCTCTGGGCAGCTCACCGAGTGAAGCCAGCAGCAGACCTCAGGATCCCGCGTTCCCATCAGGATCCACTCAGTCACGCTGAGGTGCATCAGCACACTCCAGCTTCTCTATTTAGATCAATTCAACTGTTTTATTCTCCAGCAGGGCATGAGAATAAGAATCTGCATCAGGTCTGAGTGATGAACATCAGCTCTCTCCCCTCCAGAGCCATAAACCCACAAAGTGTGTTCTATAGTCTGCATCCTGCATAGGCGGACCGAGCCTGCGTCATGGCTCCGAATACCAGTGTCCATCCCAGCAAGCGAACTGGGATCATGTATTAATGTGTTGTTGTTCTTCCAAACCTGCGAGTGAAGCAGCTGCACTCTCTCACTGGCGTCCAGCAGCTCCTGCTCGGCCAGTCTGCGGCTCCTCTCCGTCTGCTCCAGCGCCGCTCGGATCTCCTCCATCTCCGCCTGCATCAGGTTGTTCCTGCGCTCGGACACGGCCACCTGCTCTTTCAGGTCGTCGCTTCCTGTCTGGGCGTCTTCGAGGTGAATCTGGAGCTCCTGCACAGACAAACGAAGCAGCCGTGGAGCCGACATGCTGGCTCATAACACACGCTGACTGCGTACCGCACCTTCAGCTGAACTTGGACGTTCCTCAGCTGTTTCTGGGCTTCGGCCGCCTGCCTGTTGGCGTGGCTCAGCTGGATCTCCATCTCATTCAGGTCTCCCTCCATCTTCTTCCTCACTCTCAGAGCGTCGTTCCGGCTCCGGATCTCAGCGTCTAAATTCGCCTGCATCGTGTCAACGACTCGCTGGTTGTTTCTCTTCAGCTGTTCGATCTCTTCGTCCTTCTCGGCCGTCTTCTTGTCCACCTCAGACTTCACCTGGTTGAGCTCCAGCTGGACCCGGAGGATTTTGGATTCCTCGTGTTCAAGCGAGGCCTGAGCGCAGACAGGGTCATGCAGCCTCTGCTGGGAGGGATTTTATGCATTTTTTGTTGATATTGTCTCACCTCTGCTTCTTCCAGACTTGTTTGCGCTTCTATCTTCTCCTGCTCGGCCTGTTTCTTTGATTTCTCCAGCTCGTGGATGGTTTTTGCCATTTCCCCCAGCTGCTCAGTCAGATCCATGATCTCCTCTGTGAGAAAACGAAGAGATGCTGATCTCTTAGAAATGAATCAATCAGAGCATCCACATCAGATTAATGAAAGGCTTTAACACACGTTGCAGGTTTTTATTCTCCCGTTTGAGGGTCTCCAGCTGATCCAGGCATTCCTCGAAGGCATTCTTCATCTTGAAGTTCTCCGTTCCCAGAGATCGCACCTCTTTCAGAGATGACTCCAGCTCTGCTTGACCCTCCTCATATTTCTGCTTCCACTCAGCTAAAACCTGCAGGCAGAGACTTCACAGTCAAATGCTTGAGACATGATTTGATTCCAGGTGTGATGCTGTCTGCTGGGCCTCGTTTCCACTGAGCCTGCGCTTGTTTGGCTCAGCTTTATGACTGTGGAGCTGCTGTTTACTAAGGCGTGGATTTACAATCCACAATCAAGCATTTGGGGAGATTTCCTGCACTTTAATATGATGTCTTTATTGTTGTTTTTGTGAGAATATAAATGTGTGTTTTTATGGAGTAATAGAGCCGGGTTGCTCCATTGGCTCATTGCTATTTAGTACATTTCTGGAGGTTTTGTTGCCCTGCAGCATCCCGAAGCATTGTGTAATTGTGACCCGACTGCTACTGGATGTTGACACACTCAGTATTTTGAATCAGAAGACACTATGAAACACACGCGGACATTATTAGACGAAAGGGTTTAGTATGGGGAAAGGAAAATGTTCATATTGGACTGACTTTTACTGGATGAAGAGAGCTCAAAGTAGAGACAGGATGCAAGATGGATGCTGAATTAGCTTTTGTTTAGGAGCCAAAATGTGTGAAATCTTTGATTTATTATTGAAAACACAAAGTATCAGGGAGGGTGGAGTTGCTTCCAGGTGAGAGGCGGGTTACATCCTGGACAGGTCGCCAGTCCATCACATGACCAAAACAACCTTAGTCCGAACGAGAAACAGCATTTTAACATGAATGTCTGTGGACTGTGGTTGGAAGCCAGAGTTCCTGTAGAGAACGTGCAAACTCCAGAAAGCCTCTTGCTTCCCCACCATGACATCTAGAAGGTTTCCATGAAGCCTATGCACACGCTGGACTTTTGCTAGGTGAAACCTTAATATGTCCCACGACCTCGTTCAGGGAATAAGCAGTAGAAAATAAAT
>JBAMIG010000022.1:19041175-19051317 GCA_037177335.1 Kiunga ballochi | reverse complement strand
TGGATGGATGGATGGATGGATGGATGGATGGATGGATGGATGGATGGATGGATGGATGGATGGATGGTAAAAGGTGAAAAGGGCATGTTTTATTTAAATATAATAAAACACAGATTTTATCTTGATAATGGTTGTTCTGATATGTTAAAACAGATTTAAACTGCTAACTTTTTTCTTCTGCTGCACACAGCAAGCCAGTTTTTAGTTAGAAGTTCCCATTTCAGGTGATCCAGAAAAGCCTGGAAGGGTCTATTTTTATCCCACAGCTGACAACAAAGATCCCGTTTGGCCTCCTTCTCTCTTTTGTGCAGAAGTGCCTCACTGCATGTGTCAGATATCCATCAATATCCAGTCCTGTTGACAGAGGTTAACTGGGGTGATAACATTTTTAATGCCTCCTGTTAGCGAAACCATCATCTATTTTTGGAGTGGTCTGTTTGTGCTGAAGGCGGCGAGCTCTGACCACGTCGCTGGCTGTGATGTGTGGCCTTCGGGGTCGCGCTCTGCCGGGCTCACGTGTTTACCTTCAGCTGAAGATGGGCCGGTTTGATATGCAAAGAGCAGACAGCTCATGAATCACAGGCCATAAAGAATTGCTAAAGGGCCTGTAGGATAGAGCCAGAGATGTTGCCACAGAGCTATGAACCCCTGAGGGTCAGGGTTATTAATAAGATTTCTTAGTATGGGTTGTTATGTGGATGTAAGGACAGGAAGTACTCTGTACAAACATGGAACAAGAGCAGGATATAAATGCCTGTGATTTTAACAAAAGCAGTTTTATATGTATCTTTGTTTGGTTCCCTTCAGAAGCAAATTCTCCATAAGAGGAGAAAAAAATGTAGCCATATCCATAGTATGTAATGAGAAGCTACAAATACTAAACCCATGTTTCAGTTTCCTGCCAACTAACATTGTTGCACAAGATTTTCCTCAGAACATATACACAAAGATGTCACTTATTTAAACTGTTGCTACATCTTTCTTTACTGCTGTGTCTCTTATTTTTTGTGCCAAGTTTTGCTTCAGCCACACTCTGCTCTGTTTACTTGGACAAATCTACGGAAGCCTAGAGCTGCCAAGGTAAAACTATTTTATAGCCCAAGAAACCAAGTATTTTTGGTTAGTTAGCCATAAATTTACATGGACAAATTTTTTATTTATCTAAATGAAATCCATCTATTGTAGTTTCCAGCTGACATGCCTACATGGAAGCAACATTGTTGTATTAGTTAGTTGTATTTACATGATAGTTGTGCTTTGGACATGTGCAGTGTCTTCTTGTCTGAAAACAGTGAAGTCCTCTTTGATTTACACCCATCACAAATAATCTAAATGAGTGTACACATGGTCATTTGTATTTTTGAAAAGATTGTAAAAAATATTTAAACTATTCCAATTGAAATCAATTGTAATTTATTTTTTAAATGGTGGTTTTGCACACTTAACTGGAAGTTTAATGAGATAAAATTGCTTCATCTAAATAAAGCTGCTGTCACTTTCTCTATAAACTGGGCTAAATTTAGCAAAATGACATATTTTGTATAATTTTTCTTTTTTTTTATCATGTGTTTATGGTTGCAGCAGGGGTGACTCACTAGCTTTGTACTGCAGAGTTTCTGCCTCAAGACATCCACATCACCAAGCAAAAGTCTTGAAAACAGTTTTTCTGTTTACTGTTTAATGGTTTAAAAAAGATAATGATTCACCAAAAAGGAACCTAATTGTACCCCTTTCTCGCAAAATAAAAGCAGTATTTGTAAAGTTTTATTGAACTGTGTGTCACCTGAATTTTACGTGATTTTATGAGAATTGTGACACATGCAATGTTACCACAAAGCGTTATTTTAAGGGTTTTTGGGGACACATAAATTACTGTGTTTTTATTACTTTTATGTGATGAACCACATCTTGAGGGCACAAAAACTTCAAAATGTAGGTGTTTCCATTATCCAATTTCTATTGCGACTTTTAGATTTTGCACAAATCTAAGGGTAATGGAAATGCACCAACATAGATTAAGAAGCAGAGGAAAGCCGTAGTGGTGGACACAACCATCCCCAATGATGGAAATACCAGAAAACAGGAACACGACAAACTGAAACCAAGTCTGGAAGAACACCAGTAGTACCAGAGTTATTGGAGTGCTGGGGATCGTGTTCCCATGCTGAAGAGTGTTTCCAACAGACACCTAGAGAAATATCAGTCCTAGGAACACCTAAGATACTGCGTAGAGATCCCGGGACCTGAGCTGGAGATGAACAGGCCCCTTAACCCACCCAGAGGAGATGGGAGGGTGGGTTGAGGCGATTGAGGTTTAAATAAAATTGCAGCAATCAATAAAAATAAAATTGTTAAAGATTGAATTATTTCTTTTTGTAAAGTTAACACTTTATTATCTAAAGTCTTTATTGTCGTACAAGTTACCAAAATGGTTTTTTTTGTAGGGCAGTTTTTTTGCATGATATGAATTTTTAGTTGATAATTCACCATCTGCTCGTTTGTCTTGCTGCTGCTGTAAAAAAAAGTCTCCAGCTGTTATTTTCATCTGCAACACTCGCTAATTGTCTGTTTTTCTTGCAGCCAATGGATGCAGCAGCACAAAAACCAGTCAGCCTCCAGAAACTGAGAAAGTTTCTCTGAGGAAACCTTTCATGTTCAAGCAGGTACGTGAAAATTTTATCCGGATCATCACAGATCAGGTCATAGTTCATAGTTTACAATTTTGGTGTGTCAAAAGAAGACAATTAGTCCCTTTTGTTCTGCATTTTGCTCAAAATATGTTCATTTTTAGCTAATGGGTTTTACTTCTGGCTAAAATAATGAGTTTTCAGGTAAGCTGTGATTAGTGCTTCCTGAAGCTAACATGTGAATACGATAACATTACTGGTCCATTGTTACTACCTTCCCTCTTCTGTATGACAGTTTGCATCATGTGTTATACTTCAAATGCCAATAAAACATTTTATATCTCTGCCTCATTTCTAATATGGCTACCCTGAAAATAGATATCCATCCTTCGTGATTTAACGGTGCATTTTAGTGAGTTTAGCCCATTAGGCGCTCTGGTTTTGTAACATTTACATCACTGATGAATGAGAATTACGCCATGGTCTGTGTGAGTTTAATTATGCACATAAATTCCCTTTAACCTGCCGTGTAACTCATCCGCCTGCTTGTACAACTTTTTAAGTTGTGGACTATAATGATTTTAGCTGAACAGGAAGCTTCATTCTTCTCTTAATATTTACACCTTTTTGTGTTTTACTTCATTCTGTCAATCATTTTTACTTAAAACAACTTGTACAATAATTAAATCATGTAAAAACTAAACAAATAAACAAATCTTTAGATTTTCTCACAGAAGTAAAATGACTCAGGTGCCATTGTCAAGATTCCCGAGTTTAAATAAATCCAGCCTCCACATCATTGACATATTTCTTATGATGGACATCAAATTATGCAAAGTTCAGCCAAGATACAGGAGGTTGTAATAGTGATGGCTGTGGTTGCAGTGAAAGTAGATGAACACTGCTGTTAAATGGAAATTTAGCTCTTAAATAAAAGCTCAGTGTTTTGTTGAGCCATCCATCCAAACCCATCGTCCTTACTTGGACTTCCTGAAGGAAATCTGTAAATATAACGGTTGTTTTAATGCTTCAGGGACATTTATTTTGTACATCCTATTTACAGACTAACCCCACTTTCCATCCGTTCTCCCCTCCCAGTCCTCAGATTCAGGTCCCAGCCTGAGGTCTATTGCTGCATGGGACTCACCACTCTCTCTGATCCCCTTTCTGCTAGACAATAACCCAAATCCTTTAAAAAATGTGAAAATGTGTATTTTCAATCCTTCCTGGTTTGGTTTTAGTGATGAAATGAGTACAAAAATATCCTGATTTGATCTAAAACACATTCTTTTTGCGAGGCGACATTTAGATGCAGGTTTATTTTAGTGACGCAACAACACAACATTTTAAAGCTTCGATTGTTTTGAGCGTTATCAAACGTCACTGAGCCATCAGTATACCACGATACACAGTGGTGGTTGGCATGGTCATCAAACACATCGTACCCTTCTTTTCTTTTTTGTTGCATTTGCTGGGCTCACATCAGTAATACAGTCCAACACTAATCCCACTGGTATCTGGGGAAGCTGCTCTGTGTTTGGTATCGGCAAGAGTATGGAAACAGCCCAGGAATGCTTTGTGTCTGCCAGCATGTAAATTTGTTGTTGTTTAGTTTGTTCATACATGAACAGTTAACATTTTTTAAATCCATCTACCCCTTTTCTACCGCTTATCTGGAGTTGTGTCATGGAGGCAGCAGCCTAAGCAGGGAAACCCAGACTTCTCTCATCACTCAGATCCAAAGGCGTTACCAGGCCAGCTGAAAGACATAATCTCTCCAACTGGACTTCCTCCGGGGTCTCCCCCCACAGGGACGTGCCCGGAACACCTAACCAGGGAGGCGTCCAGGAGGCATCCAAACCAGATACCCGAGCTACCTCCTCTGGCTCCTCTCCATGTGGAGGAGCAGCGATTGTACTCTAGCCGAGCTTCTCACCCTATCTCTAAGGGATACCCCGGCCACCCTACAAAGGAAACTCATATTGCCCGCAGTAATCATGATCTCATTCTTTCCGTCACTACCCGTGACCGTAGGTGAAGGTAGGAACATCGAGTGACCGAAGAGCTGGGAGAGAAATGGAGAGCTTTGCCTCATTCTTCACCACACCAGACCAGCGCAGAAGCAGTATACAGCATGAATCTGCCTGTTGATCTCACTCATGAACAACGACCTGAGATCCACTTGGGGCAGGACCTAACCATCCAATCATGGTCTCAGATTTGGAGGTGCTGATTCTCATCCCAGCCGCTTCATACCTGTGTGAGAGCTGGAGATCAGGATCAGATGAAGCCAACAGAACCGCATCATCTAAAAGAAGTCCGACTTATTGACGGAAATTTGGATCCAGCTTTGACACCGGTTTTAGGATCGGACTGCTCCTACAAGAGGGTTCAGTGTTCCATACTCCCAAAGGACCCACCACAGGCAAGATCTTCTTTGAACATGATCAAGCTTCAGGTTGTTATTGTGCCGTATATTCAAACAACTCACAGAAACAAAAAGTTGTATTTTTGGAGATTTTTTTTTTGCTCTGATTTTAATTTAAAATAAATCTAAAACTCATTTAGATCAAAATCTACTTGCTTTCCTGCAAAATCTACTCTACTCCTCACAAGCTACACTTTGCAATCACAGTAGCAAGCAGGGCCGCTCCCGCAGCTCTGATGAACCCGGGCCAACACCGCTTGCCAACCCACGTGACTAATTACGAGTCAGATGAGGGCTTACTGAGCGATGATCACAAAGAGGCGAATCGATGGACGGACAGGTGGACCGTATGGGCGACTGATATTCACTCCACATGTCAGATTTGGTCAGAAAAGGAGCCAGAAAAGGAGCCAGAAAAGTCACGGAGCGCCGGTGTGAAAGATCAAAAAGCCTGGATCTGGATAGTCAGGGTTGGAGCTGCTCGCCGCCATGTTGTGCACAGCGAAGGTGAGAACTCACACACTTCTTCATGTTCAGGGTGTGATGTGGTTAGACCAGCGCAGGTATGAAAAGGAGTGAGTTGATCACATGAAGCGCTGCTCTATATGCATGATGCTTACATCGTGATGCTGCCTCGTGAGGAAGAGGATCTCGTTTTGTCCAACCGTAAACATTTCTGCCTCCGCTGGACATGTTTAACCCTTACAGTCAGAGAGGTTGCACCTGATTGGCTGCCTCCTCGGCCCTTTTCCAGTATCCCTTTTTTCTTATTAGCCTTTTAAAGATCCTGTCTACCCCACCGTTGCTCCCTCCTCCCTGGGGAAGGAGGTGTGGCAAGCCTCGTGTAAATAAACCCCCCTCCCCCTTTTCTTCTTGCTCTCTCTTAACCCTTTTTTTTCTCTTCACTTGTTTTCCATCACAACCTTTTCTCCAATATCTTCACCCATCAGCTGGCTCAGTGGTGAGGTGGGAGGAGGGTGAAGGTATGGAGGTGGTGGAGGCAGGCGGCCTTCTCGCAGCCTTTAAACTCATGTGACAGCAGCTTAACCGGAGGCTAGACTTCGTCACGCTCCCACAGCCACCACTGATTCCCCTCTGCAACTCCCTCCCGTCCTCCTCTTTCTCCTCTTCATCTTGCTCACCCCTACTCTACCTCCCCCTCCCACAACGCGACTCCTCTCCACTCACGCCGCAGCTTGCCAGACTGAAGGCAGCCTCAGTGTGTGGAGGGAAAGAGAGGAGAGAGGCTTTCCCAGAATAGAGGAGGTGAGAGGGATGATGATGGAAGCCAGCTTTGACACTGAGGAGAGTTTTGACGACCCCTCCTGTCTCGCCCCGCAGCCCCCCGGCTCCGTGTCGCCAGCCAAAAGGCAGATCAAGGAGGTCAAGGAGACTAAAACCACTGTGAGTACCCTAAAACTTCCTCTTCATCGTCATCTTCCTCCTTCTGCTTCATTCTCTTCTAATGAGTGACTGGAGCTCACATGTCCTGTTTTCCCTCTTTGTCTTCTTCCATCTGTTGACACCGTGTTCAAGCTTGCGGCTCAAGTCATGATGGGTCCTCATGGAGTAGCATGGGGGAGTAAAGAGAGAGAGAGAGGGGGGGGGGTCCCTGCATATCTGCTACCACGTTATTCTGAATGAAAAAGCCATCATTTATTGACTTATCAGTCAATACTATTGAATTAATGCCTGTCAAAGACAAATTTGTGCTTCCTTTATGGATTGGAGCTGATGTGGATCTGCAGAGTCTGTCAGTCAGTCAGACCGAGTGATTTCTGACTGTTTCTGTCATCCAGTTGTTGTTCAGCTCCCTGTTTATTCCTCCTCCATATGAAATCTGCAGGGGCAGCGCAGGTCAAACACAAATTGGGACTTGCACATCACCCCCCATCCCCCAGCTCCCAGTGGAGTTCCAGCTGCTCCTGATGCAGGAGGAAGAAAACGTTCTTTGCTTCATCTCTGTGAAGTATACTGTAGCTTTCTGTCAAGATGCCCAGACAGTAGCTGTGGTTATGTAACCTCTCAGACCATAATGATGGCAGTGGGAGGGCTGGAAGGTTTGGGAAGGAGGGGGCTTGAAGGTGTGATAGTGATGAAGAAGGCAAACGGAGGTGTATTTGTGTCTCGCACTCGGTGGGCTCGCTAACCCGCTGCAGCCATGGGAGCCATCGGTCTGGCTATTGTTAAAAAAAAATCCCAACCGACCTGGAGAGATGCAGCAAGTCCAGTTTCCATGGTGACAAAGGCAATAGCACTGATTAACGGGTGTTGAAATGGAAAACAGCCACAGGAGAAGAGGGAAAGCCGTGCAGATGTTCACTGAAAACACGGTGAAAGGGTTCCACCACTCATCTATTTCAATCCACTGAAATGTCTTGTTGCAGGAAAGGATGTTTAACATTTTAAGACCTGGAAACTGGTTTGCATAACTGAGACCCACACACCCACCAAACATGTCCCCTGCTGCAGGGAAAACACAGGTGAAAAGGCTTGACTCGCTGACGTCGGCCCTCAGAGGTGTCTCATTGTTCACCACCGTGCACGTTACACAACTCCTCTTCGGTTGTCATGGAGATGCACATGACTGTAAGCAAATTCCAGGATGCAGATTCTTCACACATCAGAGGGAAGCAGCTGCCGTGCAACCTTGTTTTCACCTTCAACATGTGTGTAACCAAATTCCCTCCTTTTGTAATGAAACGCGCCGTCACGTGCGGCTCGGACTTGTTGCTATGCTGCGCGCGCTCAGCGGAGCATCATCCGGCTTTGTTTCTAACACTTTGGATTGGATGGAGAAAGGGAAGAAGTGGGGATAAAGAGGAAGTAGAAGATTGTGTTGTCATTTGAAAGTGTACGTGTAGAGGAAGGAAGGAGGAGGAGGGTTTTTCTTCTGTACAGCAAAAGTAATTTGTTGCTTAGCAACAGTGGCACAGCATCCTACAGTTTCATCTGCTGAAATATGCTGCTCACAAATAGATGTTGTTCGACTGCCAAGCTATTATTTTACTTCTCTCATAGGCTGTTTGATCCCCCAATGTGTCATTTTTTCTTCCTATTCAGAACAAGAAGTGGAATGAAAATATAAACAGCTAAATGTGTGATGACAGAAACGCTTGCTTGTAGCCTGGATACAAACCCTCATGGGAGGAGGGGGATGTTTATGAAGGCTGAGTGATGACAAAATGTCCCAATTCACTCAACAAACCTTTTACTTATATGTTGCTCTCAGCGTTGTTTTGTGCTAAATTCAAAAGCCCTGCAGCACCCAGGGTCTGATGGCGCGACTTCAAACATTCCCCAGAATGGCCTCAGATCCCTCAGAGGGAGAGATTTATTCCATGCTGTGTCACAAAGGTAATCTCTATTAATATTTAATCCCCAGCCCTGGAGAAGCTCACTAAACGACCATAAAGGAGGAGTAAGTTAGCCAGACAGGCTTCCTGCAGATGAATGGTCTCATTCCGAGCGGGATGTGAGAGGCAGATAAACAACAGTCATGATAGATGTGAAGCCACTGTAATGGAAAATCTGGTGCCCATGACAATCAGTGTGATCTCTGAGGCAGAAAATGAACAAAGTGACTGGTCAGGACACAGAGTAAATTACACCACTGCTATTTCGGATTACACAACGATCCTTTGACTTAATGCATGCTTTCTTTATGCAGAATGCTGTTTGCTATTGGTGAACTTTACCCACAGCTAGTTGTTTTTGATGCTAGCACAGCAGGAAAAAGGTATTATTCATCTGTTTTTTAAAGAAGATTTTCAAAATATTACTGCGGCAGGGTGGAGGAAGATGATGAGGTCAGCATCAAGCATCCACTGGAAGTCTCCATGCCCAGTGTTAGTGATGTTTAACGCTCCACAAAGCAGGAGCTATAAGCAAACAAGCACGCTAAAGAGGCAATCCCTGCAGAGCGGCTGCACACACGTCGTTCTTTTAGTTCCTCATGTTTCTGCAGAATGAAACATGTTTAAACGGGATGTGTGACAGCTTTTTAGCTTGTAGCATCATAATAAATGATCTGTTCACATTATTTTACCATATTTAACCATTAAAAAAGCTCGGTTTTCAGCCGCAGCACCAGCGGACACATCTGGTGGAGACCAGGTGAGTACAGGGCAGCAGTAACAGCTTTAAAGTAAAATCTCCTTATTGTTTGTGTATTTTAAGTGGGCTTTAACGAAGCACTTATACATCGTCAGGGTCTTAAATGCAGTAAACAGCCATCAGAGTGCTCATTCTCATGGGGGAGTTAAGCTAAGAGCTCAGAACAGCAGAAAAGTTCATTTTCTGCCAAATAAGTCAACTCTAATCTGAAAATGAGGGATTTATGTGGGGTTTTACACCAAGTTTCATCAGTTTGTTGTTACTGCGGTTTTCAGAAAGACAAACTGTGTTTTCTGGCGCTGTGCTTCACTGTCTGCTGCCTGTAATCACCCACATTAAATCTGTAACAAATATGAGACTGAAACCAGACTCAAGCTGCAATGTCCTGCCTGAGAAAGCACAATTAGAGCTGTACAGAATATAAAGATGCTGCACGGTGCCATAGTGGTTAGCTCCACAGTCTCGCAGTGAGGATGTTGCTGTGGCTTTTTTGTATAGAGTTTGGATGTTCTCCCCAAGTTACTCTAACATGTTGATTGGTCTTTTGAAATCCTCCTTCGGAAGGAAACTTGTTTGTCTCAGTCTCTGTGATAGACCTGTCCAGGGTGTATCTGCCTCTTGCCAATGATTGCTGGGATAAGCTCCAACTTCCCGAGACCCTGAATTGGAGGAATGGATGTTCTCTTATCCAGACAAGCCTTCTTTAGAGGGCACATATAATGCAAAATTCATTTTTTAACCCTTAATTCCATGTTTTTGTGCATTTCTAAGTGTTTGGGAATGCAGAAAAATTACATTTATTCTCTCCAGATGCTGCAAATATATCTTTGTATTCTTTGTGGTCATATTTTTCAGTCTGTTTAATTTTCTCGATTACGTTTTTTTAAATGATCAATTACATCACAGTATTTGCTGCCAAATAAGGTCGTGGACTTCCAGGTAATCAATGTGGTGAATCTGATACGTTGACA
>JBAMIG010000022.1:19028984-19039269 GCA_037177335.1 Kiunga ballochi | reverse complement strand
GTCCATTTCATGTTGCTTTATTGTGCAGCTACAGGAGCCCCAAAGAGACAAAACTGGCTTTTCTGCACGATGCTTTGACATTTCTGCGGTTTCAGCCACAAAATAACAAAATATGTGTTATCTACCAAAACATCCTCACAAATTTAATCAAGTTTTTAGATTAAAATTAATATGGTTGATTTTATTATTATTTAAAACTCAAAAAAGACCTCAAATGGCCATAACTTGCTTTTTTTATTCCAAATTCCCCTAAATGAAGAATTTTCCTTTGATGGAGTATTTCAAACTAAAAGGATGTCTGCAGCTCTACATCTCCCAGTTAAATCCAG
The DNA here is from genome assembly GCA_037177335.1 of Kiunga ballochi. Taxonomy (NCBI): domain Eukaryota; kingdom Metazoa; phylum Chordata; class Actinopteri; order Atheriniformes; family Pseudomugilidae; genus Kiunga; species Kiunga ballochi. The sequence goes on along the minus strand of JBAMIG010000022.1, from coordinate 19,038,940 downwards.
ACAACAACAGCATCATTTTCCAGCTTCTGTTTACCTTTTGGTTGCAAAATCTTTTTATGTTGTATTATTTCAGCGGAAAATCGATTAATGTTCTGTAATTCATGTAAACACAACAATTTAATGCCTCCCCAGTGGCTCCTGGAATTGTCATTTTCCATAAACGTCAATCCCAACAATGAGATTAGCATTGAAAAGCTCTTCAGCCTCTGTAAATGGCTGTAATATGATCCATGCTTCCTCCTGGTGTGCTGCCGCCAGTCGTCACGTCGTGATGCTCTGACCTGCAGGCTGGAAGCTGCTGCGCAGCGACAATCCAACACTTCTGTCCCACATTTTCTGTCAGCGACAACATCCAACCATGTTTGACATTCATGCACAAACACACCCCACGCGTCCACCCATCAGTGCTTGACGCATGGACTCCTCAACATGCCAGCGTGACTCACCACAATGAGCTCATTCTCACAAACCCCCGCAGAGCCTCACATGTTAACAGCACTCTGGTCTTTCTGCTCAGTGTACCTGAACGATGCGCTCCTCTTCCTCAGGCCGACAAGAAGGACCCACAGGGGACCACCTCAGTGGCCGGCTTCGAAGTCCTCCTTCAGAAGCAGCTGAAGGGGAAACAGATGCAGAAAGAGATGTCAGAGTTTATCCATGAGAGGTAAAAGCTGGAAATTGTGAGCTACACTTGAGAAAATCAGTTTATTGCCAACAGATTTATTTAATTGAGCCAAATGTCAGATGCAGAGGTATGAAAACCTCCACAAGACGACACAGAAAGGACTTTTACCTAAAAGAAAAGGGGAAAAAAAAGAGTATAATGAATCAGACTGCGGGTCAATAAGCTTGTTGATCGACTTGTAACCTCCTCTCTTAACAGAAATAAGTGATTAAGTTGAACCGTCCTTCTAAAAACGTCTCAGCTGTTATAAAATCAAAACTTATTTTTAATGAATCACTGAACAAATGTATGTAATGTTATTGCATCATTTTAGATGAAAAGGAATAAATAACTGTTTCTTTAAAAAAAAAAAAGAGTGCATATGAGCTCATTTAATTGGCTGAACAAAGAATAAATGTCTGTAAATGCCACTTTTATCAGAAAATAAGTGTCAGACATTTAAAATATATCTTGTAAGTAATGGGAAAACGTCTAATATTACACATGGACAGCAAAGTATAGAGGAGTTTTTTAAATGGTTATACTAAAAATAAAACATTTCTGCATTGGCACAGGATCTCGATTACCCATTATTGCCATTTTCCCACTTTCCAGTTTAAAATGTAACATGCTGCAATGAATTGTGGGTAATATACTTCACCTGTGTGCGGACTGAGAGTGCAAAAGGGGCGGGGCAAACTACAAACGCTCAATCAGCACACTAACTCTACTGTACGCACTATATTTAAGCGCTTCACTGACATTTAAAGGAAAAAGTACCCAGATGCTGCCTTAAATTCACCAATAAACTAGTGTGAAGCGACGAACACTTTGCGCAGTAAACTGACGCCATCTTGCTGACGCAGCCAAAGACAAAGTGATGGAATTTCAAAATAATGGTGGTATGCAATACTATACTTTGATGGAGGCTAATATGTACGGATGTGTGTATGAAGTTATTTTGTTAAGGTTTTAAATGAATGAGTACTGAGTAGACTACTATGAGAAAACAAACCTGGTTTTATCCTGTTGGAGTGTTTGAGTAAAAGTAGGGAAGCTACCTTTGTTCTACTCTATTACTCACATTTCTGTGAGAAAAATTGAATAATTTGAGCATTAAAACTGAGTAAAGCAGGAAACTGTTTGATAACATGAGCTGCAGAGATGAATTATTATAACATTAAATATTAGTGCCTGAAACTTATACTTAGCTTCCATCACTGAATGCTAATTAATCCACTGAAAATAGTCCCAAGAAACCACATTATTTCCTTTTGTCTGAGTGAGATTAGGTAAGTGAGGTTCCCAGCTGTCAGTAAGATAAATGACTATAATAGATGAATAAATATAAAATATTTCTGCTGCTGAAGCAGCTCTGAACATAAACTTTGAATAAACTCTTTTATTTTGTTGAGGTCTACTCTACTTTGAAGCAGACACAAACGTTACTTTGAGTCATCTCACCTGTTTCAGTGTCGTCACACTGCCTCGCGTTGCCGAGCCTCGAGTTTCCAGCACAACGTTCCTGCATCAAGTTGCATCACGATGGCGGGAAACATTAGAGCTCAGTGAATCCCAGCAGGTCTCTGTGCTGGGAGATTTAAAAGCATCAGAGCACATCAGAGGACATATAAAGAAACAGTTCTGCATCACTGAAGATGCAGAATTTGCTGAATAAAGAAACAAGGATATCAACAGCTCAGTAAAAATAAAATTATGCAATTTCTCTGGTGGGATGAGATATTCCAGCATCCCACGCTGTATGATGAAGAAAACTCCCATTAATGGTGAAGTCCCAGCTAGAGATGTGAGGAACTAACTGGGATAATATGGCATTCTGGTCTGTTTTCCAATCAGCTGCTGGGATTAAATAAAAAGTTGTGTAAAGCTGGAGAAGCAGCTACCTTTTCTGCACGTATGTGCCCCCAAACATGACATAAGATGCATTTCCTTTACTGTTTTTTCAAAATAAAAGGCATATTTGTTAGGTTTGGAAAAACTATTTGGATTTGATGTTCCAACTAAACAGTTTTTAGTGCATTAGCCATAAATCTCATAAAATCTCGTCAGCTGGATGTGGTTTTAAGAGAAAACAAAACTACTGAAAATAACTCAACAAAAGCTTAATAGTTTTCATATTGATTCATAATTTTTTTATTTTGAGATCATTTATTTTGCGCGAGTTTTAGAAAGTTTTGGTTTTAATTTTGTTTTGTTTTTTCACTTGAGTCTTTAAAAGTTTTGATTGGAAACAAATCTGATTCCATAACTTTGCGATAAACTTCTATATTAAAATGTCCAAAAAAAAACCTTTTTGAGAGTGCAAAATATTTTTAGCAATAATCAAGAGGTTATTAGTGGATTTCTATTGCGATGTTTAGATTTTGTGCCGGTCTATGAGTTAAAGGAAACGTTGTCTGACCAGTTAATTTCAGGTAAAGATGGAGTGAATGTGGAGACGGAAGTCTTTATAAACACAGTTAAAGAGAAAATGTAACCACCATCGTTAACAGCAAACAACAGAGAAATACAGATGAATCCGAAAGAGAAATTAGCAGGAAAAATGTCTAAAATTCATCATGAATGCTCCACAGAGAGGCAAACCTGAAACAATGCTAACTGGCTACGTAGCATGAAGTGAATTTACGAGAACTGCTGCTTACGGGCGAAACTGCGGCACATGGCAGTTGTACTTTGTGGTTTTATTTTAGGAAAAACTGTAATGAAAGTGCAGATACTGATTCAATTTAGTGGATATTTTAATAACTTTGATTGCATCTCATTTAGAAACGATTTTTAAACGTAATTAAACATGCATTTCTGTTCAAAATCATGAACAGCAATGAGAATTTTATTTTTACTAAATAATGTCTAAATTAATACATTTTAATAAAAAAAACTGTTTTCATGAGACGACACGAGAGGAACTGAAAATACAGTCATTTTCAAAATAAAAGTGTTTTTGATTATGGTATTGATTTTATACAGATGTTTATATTTTGGAGAGTATTGACCAAATGATTGATATATCAATGTAGACTGACACTATATTAGCACCGCGAGGTAGCTACATGCTATCATAAAGGTATAGTACTTAGTATACTTAGTATACTGTACATGTGGAACAGAATCTCTTCTATAAAACTTATTGCTACGTTTTTACACTTTTAAAGGATGAATAATTTAGAAAATGTTTTTGGGGACAGTGCCCCCCGCCCTCCCCCTTTAAACCCACCCCTGCTTTGACGTCACAGCGCCATCACATCAACAGAGGAGTCGAGCTAAACTGCAGCAGCCAGACAGTAAAAGGAGCGATAATGGTCTAAACCTTGGCTTTTTATCCCTGCAGCCAAAATCAAATACAGCTACAACAACTCCTGCTTAATCCAAACTAATTCATCTCACGTTGTTTCATGTGAAGTGATGCACGGTTGGCAACAAAAGAGCAGAGTTGTAAAAAAATCCTCTGAGTTGTAAAAAGATGGTAAAAAAAACATCCCATATACTTAAAGTTCTGCAAATCTTTAAAGCTTAATGTTTTTTTTCTCTTTTTTAATTCAACGCTGACCTTTCCTGCTGTGTTTCATCAAGCTGTTTGGTGCCAGTGAGAATCTGAACATTAAGTAAAGAATGAGCCTTGTGACCTTCAGGTGGCAGATTTACTCAGGTGTGGATGGTAAATGTGAGGCGAGTGGAGAGAGGGAATGTCAGAGGGCACAGACATGGCAACCCGGCTGAACGTCCCTCAGGGTGTGTGTGAGCACATATCTCATTTCTGGCAGCAAAAACACAGATGGAGGATGGAAATGGAGAGAATACACAACCAAACTGCTGACGAACCGCTCAGGGGGTTAAAAGTTACCGGCACTTTTCTTTTTATTCTTATAAGACAGGTGACAGCTTCACATCTCTGTGTTTCAGGATAAAGATTGAAGAGGAATATGCCAAAAACCTCTCCAAGCTGTCTCTGAGCCCTCTGGCAGCGCAAGAGGAAGGGTGAGTTTTGTAAACAGGAGCTGAATCAGCGAGCACGCTGCACAAAACGGTGTCTGAAATCACCAGAACTAAAGAGAGACGCTTCTAAAATAGACTTTTTCCTAGACTTCCTTACCTGTTTGATGCTCCTTTCAAAAACAGATGATGCATCTTAAATAAAGCACAAACATGTTTTTACAGAAAGAAAAATAGCTGAGAAGAGAAAAGTTTGCTTTAGATCAAAATCTACTTTTTCAGAGCTTTTCTGGTGATTTTAGAAATAAAGTTAAATTTGTATTACTATTATTTATATAAACATGTTGATTAATGATCTGCAGAGCTGCAGGACTGATAACAATATTTAGTTTGAAAATATTCTATGAGAATTACTAAAAAAGAAAAACTTTCAAATAAATGTTATGTTATCCTGAATTTAAAGTGGAAAAATGGGATTTTATGTCTATTTTTCTTTCTTTTTAAAACAGAATTAACTTGTTTTTGCATCTTTTTAACTAGTTAGATGTGAAAGCTTATCATCTTTTCATTCACTCTATTGTTTATATAAGTTTTATACAATTTTTTAAATAAATTTTATTACCCTTATTGTGAGCTAGAGAGATGAACAGTGATATTCATTTTGTTGCTTTTTGGGTTTTGGGGCATACAGCAGTAATCTGTTTTCCTGAATTACTTTAGAAATGACTCGCTTAAATGTTTAACTTCCTTTTTCTGGTGGGAAAAACACCATCACTGTAAACTACTGAGTACATTTGCTGAGTTTGTAGAGTTCTTACAATCAGACTGTAAGAGTTTATTTCATGTGGATGTCTTCTCAGGACTCTTGGAGAGGCTTGGACGCAGCTGAAGAAGAGTCTGCATGATGAAGCTGAAGTCCACCTCAAGTTCTCCAACAAAGTGATTTCATTTTCCTTCTTTTTGTACAATCAGTGGAAACATTATCAAGCTCTGGTCCTCATTAAATGACTCATCAAACTACAGATAAAATGTTCCCTAAGAGGTTTTGAACGTTTTTCTTATGCTTTATATTTTCTGCACCTTGAGCTTCTCCTTACTTTAAGCTCAGATACTCCGTCCTGCAGATCCTGAGGAGGGGGGCCTTGTTTACATGTGCCTGCTCTGTGCTGACCCTCTGATTGCCAGCGATGCAGAAAGCAGCCTCAGAGCTTTCCGTAGCTCTCTGTTGTCTAATTAATTAACTCCCTGTTCTGATGAGCCCAAACCCGGGGCAATACAGGCCCGCTCCACTAGGACTCTGTGCCACATTATCATAGGTGGAGGTAATCCACGGTCATGCAGGAAACCTGTGCAAACCCCTTTTGCTCTGAGTTTTCTTTAAGCTGCCTTTCAGCTTTGGCATCAGCACATAAAGGCTTTTCTGTGTGGAGACACAACCCTGCTCTGTGCATTTATTGAACAACACAGGATAAAAAATCTTTTTTTTTTTTGGTCTAATACACGAAGAGGAGCAGTGACTAATGTCATTTTCTTTTATGATGATGCATCAGTCTTTGCATATCAGCAAACAGGCCTGTTAGTCATCATAAAGCACCGTTAACATCGCTTTTAGAAAGAAGTGGCAGCACAAAAACTGACTAATCAAGTACAGGAGCTGGGTTTGTAACGAGCAGATGCAAAAACCTCCTATTGAAGGTATTGACAAATAAAGCTGCAACCAGGTTTCAGCATTTCCGCTTTACAGTTTCTAGTTATCATAACAAGACGGATGCAGGATGAAAAGGGCCAACGGCTCCCATGTTGCCACTTCAGATGGAGAAGAAATAAATAGTTTAAACCGTATTTGTTTTTATTTAGGCAAATATATATATATATATATATATATATATATATATATATATATATTTAAAATTTATATTAAAATTTTTTTAATCCATCAACCAATCAAATATGATTAGCAGCTAGATGTTTTGTTTCCATAGCTACACACAGAGGTGGAGAAACCATTGCTGACATTCAGAGGTGATAACTTCAAGAAAGACTTGAAGAAGTACGATCACCACATCGCCGACCTCAGGAAGCAGCTGGCGAGCCGGTTTGCCAGCGTGGAAAAGGTAAAAATCCCAAAACACAGCAACACACACACACACACACACACACACACACACACACAGAGTACTTGTTTGCATCAGAGAGATGACATAATAAGATCTCCAGAAACTCCTCCGCTCGGTCCATCAGTGTTCTATTGCTGCCTCCCACTTGCTGAATCAGTTCATGAATGGATGCCGCCTCTTTGCTCTCATGTTGGTTTTGTTTTTCACTTTTATTTGGGTAACATGTTGTGGTGGGCGGCAGCAATATGTGAATGTTGTATTTCCACCAAGAGAAGAAGGGAAAGTAGATGTAGAGACACCCTGATGTTGTATTTGTTATTTTCCTGTGGTGATGTAACCAGTAACGGTGGGAACAGCCCTTAGTGCTCTAGTTCAGCTTTTCAGATCCTTACAGGTGACATCTTTATAGTCTAAGTGCAGCACGACTGAAACTGGACAAAAGCAGCTGGAACCGAATCAGGGATGGTTGTGGACCAATCACGCTGGCTATAACGTCATAATTCAACCTGGGTTTTACTGTTTCCCTCCTCCAACCTATTACCAAAGTCTTTTTTATTATTAAATTAATTAATTTTACTAATTTTATTATAAGACAAAAAACAAAGATAAGGAGAAAAACTGCAGGATAATAAATAGTTACAGTTCACATTTAAGCTAAGATACGGGAAAATGACTACATTTAAGCTGAAAATGATCATATTTATTCCAAACATTCAGTTCTTTGTGTGTTTCATTTGAAAAACACAGCATGATTACCTTTAAAACCTGTTACAACTGGACCGGGAAGAGGCGTTTCTGCATGAAACAAGAGAAAATGATACAAAATAAAAGCAGATTAAAGGAGGAAAGCAGCATGCCAGCAGCATGCCAGCAGCGTCGTGTTACAGACGAAGGGACGGCAAATCTGAGCATTACCATGACTGACTCGTTGTTCCTTATGTGTTTTTATCGCAGGCCCGTAAAGCTCTGGCCGACCGGCAGAAGGACCTGGAGGTGAAGACTCAGCAGCTGGAGATCAAACTCAGCAACAAGACGGAGGAGGACATAAAGAAAGCCCGACGGAAATCCACACAAGCAGGTCAGAGGTCAAAGGGAATGAAAGCTAATCAGGACAGAGAAAACATCTGTTTAACATCTGATGCACCGTGATGACTGCGTGGATGGGATTTTATTATCATGTAGGATTATCAAGGCTCTATTTTAGTAATAAAAGGTCCAAAAACCTAACAAAGTCCTGCCTGACCTTAGTTATGTTTGACATTTCAATCAGAAATGTGTCGTCTAATCGTTCTCACTCACAGTTTCAGGACAAGCTCAGCAGGAAGTAATCTTTCAGTAGATTAGTCACAGTTCACAGCGCTGATCAATAGCCTCTAAGGCCCATAGATGATGTGAGCCTCGCGCTACGCCGCCTCCAGGTTGGACGAGGTGTCATAATGTCTCGCTGATGGAGACGGCCACCGTGTGTGGTGGAGGGAGTTAGAGACGGCTGCAGATGGATGGAGGCGTACGCATTAAAGCTAAACCTAAATCAGAAAAGAGCCGTGTGCTGGACATTGATCTTCCTCTGGACCGATTCCATCAACATTAACATGATTTCAGCTGGACAAAGCCACATCTGAGGCTGTCCTGAAGACATGATGTCTGCATGTTGACTGGGATTAAAAGGGTCCAGTTTTAAATTACCCTCATTATATTGTGCTGTGAATCTTTAATGTCTACTTATAGCAAACACATAAAAACAGAGATGATAAACACATGACGGATGCACCAACATCACATTAATCCCATTTAAGATGAAACTAAGAGATAAACACACTAAGGTTTTTTTATTCAAGACTTAAAAATGTCCCAAGCAAAGAAAATAAAAGCATTAAAGTGATGATGATGATGCTCTGCTGTGTAATGTTGCAGTAAAGGCTGAAAAGTTTCCTTTTGCTGCAGGATTTCAGCAGATTCACGTTATTCTGCAGCACTCTGCTGTCTCCTCTGCGCCCTCTGCTGGTTTGCGTGGGTGCTGCATGCCCAGCTGAAATCAAACGGGATTTTTATGGAGCTGTGTACCTGTGTGTTTTCTCCAGGTGATGACCTGATGCGATGTGTGGACCTGTACAACCAAACCCAGTCCAAGTGGTTTGAGGAAATGGTCACCACCAGCATGGTAACGCTGCTGTTTGTGCTTTACACAGGTTTTATCTCTGCTCAGGTTCTGAGCTGGAAAACATCTATAGCTGAGTGTGTAATGCTGTAAGGACTCACTTTTCTCACTGACTCCTAAACCAGTCTTTTTATACTGAGAGAGATAAAGTCCCTTTTGCTCCTTTTATGTGTTAAACGAAATTTCATGCCCACTGTGTCGGTTTCTCTGCAGGAGCTGGAGAAACTGGAGGTTGAGCGTATCGAGTGGATTCAGCAGCATCTACGTCAGTACACAACTCTGCGGCATGAAACCGACATGTTCAACCAGAGTGTGAGTCTGAGTTTTCTCTCTGACTGTAAAAGTGCTGAATAGATGTTCAGCACTTTTACCTGCATGTTGGGATCCGGATCATCTGGTTTCCGACTCTCCTCTCTGCAGGAGAAAAAATGAGAGCATTCATTATCAGCGTTTAGGAACGTAATGGTCGGGGGGAAAATGAGTTGGATGGTGGGGGGCAATCAGTCATTAGTTTCATCTGTTGTTTCTTCCATGCTTCCTTCATCTGTAGCGCTTATATACATAGAGGCGGTGGGCACCCTGGACAAGTTGCCAGTCCATCACTGTGCCGAAGTTTAAACCAGTTATTTATTCATCCTTTTACAGTAAAGTGGAGGGGTTTGTGGTTAGGATGGTGGCAGATGGTTGGAGCCTCCTTGTAGGTTTTTGAAGCTCTTGTGCTTGTAGCTCCTGCAAAATACAAAACCTGGCAAAATTATTATTATAAACCTGAAATTCATATTGATGAAGCTCTTATTCATCTTTTTAAATGTGTTTTTGTTCCGTATCAGTATTTACCAAAGAGTGAAAAAATTACTCTAGTAAAGAGGAAATGTACAGATGCTTTTAAATCCTTTTAACATGTAAATGAAAGTAGAATAGATAGATCCTGCTTATTCTCACTCCACACACATCTTATAACCCTGTTCTGAGGTGTGTATTCTAGCTCCACACACACCTTATAACCCTGTTCTGAGGTGTGTATTCTCGCTCCGCACACATCTTATAACCCTGTTCTGAGGTGTGT
>JBAMIG010000022.1:19015801-19026737 GCA_037177335.1 Kiunga ballochi | reverse complement strand
TCAGATTCACCACATTGATTACCTGGAAGTCCATGACCTTATTTGGCAGCAAATACTGTGATGTAATAGATAAAAAATGTAATAGAGAAGATTAAACAGACTGAAAAATATGACCACAGAGAATATAAAAATATATGTGCAGCATCATTTTCTGCATTTAAACACTTAGACGTGCACAAAAACATTGATTTAAGGGCTAAAATTTGGATTGTGCACAATATGTCCCCTTTAAATAATGCAGTGATCCTCACTGTTTGAGCTCACCTGACTCGACTTTTTTAGCAGACTCAACAAGCAGTTTAATTTAATTATTGTGCTGGAGTTTGAACTAAAGCATGTTCAGCCTCCCCACTGAGGACCAGGATAAACATAATATGGCTCAAATGCCACCAGTAGTGGAAGAGATGATGATGCAGAGCAGTCGATGGGAGTTTTTCTCTGTTCAACATTGCTTTTTGTTATCATCTCTTCCATTGTTGCCATGTTTGGGCTTGTCTGAAGCGGACAGTCTGCCCTCTAGTGGATGTGTTGCATAACAACCATGTCAAAGAATGGGTGGAAGTGGGGGCAGGAATGTGACACCGATACCTAAAGTGAGCAAACTAGAATTTAGATAAGATCTAATCTGGTCTCTGTGGTGCTTCCTGGGCTCTGTAACCCACCTGTATGACACTTCACGCCACGCTTCATGAGATTAATGTTGTTTTCCAGACGGCAGAGCCGGTGGACCAGCTGCTGCAGAACGTGGATCCAGCCAAAGACAGAGAGCTGTGGGTGAAAGAGAACAAAACCAGCGAGGTTCGGCCAGTGGACATGGACATATAAACGGTCCAGACCCGGGATCGGTCCCAGAACATTTCTGATTCCGGTGCATGTTCAGACTGCGGTCTGCTCGTCCTTTCTGGCTGGAATCACAAAGAGGAAAAAGGTCCAGGAAACAGAAATGGATCAACGAACCAGCATGTTTCTTCTCAATTTTAATCATAATCAACGTTCGCTTGTTGGATGCCATTTACCGTACTCTGCTGTTTACCTGTCGTAAAGTTGAAATGATAGAAAAACACATCTGTATTTCAATCCTTTCATTTCGCTTCGATCAAACACTTTTCTGCTTTAACGGAGAAAAAGACCTCTAATTACTGATATTATCTTTATTTTAGATACAAAGGCTTTCAGAGTGAATATGATATATTTTCATATTTTGCTGGTTTTGGGTGGGACTGCATGTCCGTCGGAGAGCTGTGCAGTCAGTTGTTTTACTGTCCTTTTATTGTAGTTTTAGTTCAGGAGCTTTCTCACAGCAAAATGAAACATGTACAGCATTAACATCCAGTAACCTCAACAGATAAAAACAGTGTTTTGGAAGGCAACATGTGGTGGAGGGATTAGGCCAGGGTCTGTTCTGGATCAGTCTGGAAGAAAAAAGGTGGTCCAAGTTACACTGAAACACCTTTTAGTGCCTAACGGTTAAATACCTGGAATGTCCTTGATACACTCTTCTCTGCATCAGTGTACTTTTGTAAATACCGGCTGGATGTATTTTGCTGTTTTACCAGGCTGCAGATGAGCTGTTTGCACTGTTTCATGTTGTTTCTTTGGTAAATGTGCAGGGAACATCTTTACCGTGGTGTGTGGTGAAAGCATCCACATGCAGCAAAGATGGGATCGATCCTGGAGACTGCATGTACAGTCTGTGTCTGTGATTACACGTGTGTCCGTCTGTCTGTCGTCTATTCACATGTGCTCTGTTTTATTTTTTCTCCTCGATTTTTTGCATTATCTATCCCCTTCTGTTGTGTTTAGGTTTCCAAATTGTGGATTGAATAATAATTCCAGCTGTAAGGCTAAAAAAAAAGTTTCTTTTTATGTCTAAACTCAGATTTGCTTCATGCACAGGTATTAAATAGCGTATCTGTAAAGGTTTTATCGGTGTGTATCAATGTTGTGCATCAAGTGTCATTTTGTTCCAGCTAAATGTTCATGATGGCGTTGAGTTAACAACTCCCCTTCCACTCCATGTGGTGAACATTTCCATCCAAGCTGATATTTTAAGGATGTTTGCTCATGCGTGACCTGTGTCCAGACCGTGTACTGAGGAAAGCGGCGTCCAAAATAAATCTCCTGTTTGAAAATGAAATCACAGTGAGTCATCATGTAAATCGGGAAGTTGGGAGTTTGGGTCCATGACACCATCACCTCTTCTGTGTGCCGTGCTGGTTGTCTCCCACCAGCCTGACCTAGACGTTTCCAACCAGACTCAAGGTGGGAATGGTTGTGCAACCATTCAAGACTCATCTTTTGTAGGTTTATTGAAGATGAGGTGAAATTCCAGCCAATTTGGTCTAAAATAAAAGTGTGCACATTTCTAGTTGCAGTAACAACCCAATATTTTCACCTATCAAAGTAAAACATTGCAAACAGGTGAGGATAAAACCTAAATGTTCATTGTTACTGTTTAGGCAGTTCCACGGGCTGACAGCAGGTGGCTGACAGCACGTTTACATTAAGTTTACATTAAGGCAGGAAAGAAGAAACTGGTAAGGAAGACGTTTTTTTTCTCTGGTATTAAAACGGTTTTTACTATTATTTTCTTTTATTTAAAACTAAAATAACACCAAGGAAAAGGTAACATAGTTTATTTGCTCACTACCTTCATTTGAAGGCAATGTTATCTTTGAATCTATGCCCCTAAAAAGTGCTTATTAGTGTGATGTTTATCTGATTATTGTTTAGTCTGGAGATTTCCCAGCTTCCCATTTCCCTGAATTTGAATAAGATGGGTGAATGTATGTATGGATAAATGGATGGATCGGGGCGCTTGTATCTCTCAAAGGCTGTTGCTGTGTCTCAATCAGCCACTAACACTATTTTTGCAAGACCAAGTCCAAGACCCCAGTGATGGGGGTAAAATTTCATTCAATTCAATAGAACTTTATTTATATAGCACCACTTCATGATAGTGTCATCTTTCTAAAGGCCCCTCACCCAAGGCTCACTTAATAGCGATGTCTTTGTTAAAAGGGATGTGTGATGACACACAAACTGGTTGAACCTTTCCATATGATCATCTCATCATATCGCTGAAACCGAGAATATGATGGTTTTAGTGGCACCGCCGCTGCAGACTATGAACGTGATAACGTGACAGGCTTTCATTGGACTTCTTTCACACCGCATGGTAGTATTGATCACTATGAGAGGCTGAACTGATTAAATACTCAGCATTTTTGGATGATAACTTCTGCCACTAGGGGGAGTTTTATGTAAAAAAAAAAAGTAACGTTTTTGGTCATAACTCGGAACGTTTTTGTCCGATTGGTTTGAAGTTTTGTTCATATGAAAGCACTAAATGAGCACTGGCTTTATGTCATTCTTTGTTTTCTGAAGTTCATAAATTGGCCACCAGGGGGAGTTTTATGTTTAAATGTGACTTTTTTTCCCTTCATTTATTACATTTTTGGACATAACTGATTAACCTTTGAACCCACAGCTCATGACCATAGGTGAGGATGGGGACATAGAGCGACCGGTAAATCGAGAGCTTTGCCTTTCAGCTCAGCTCCTTCTTCACCACGACAGATCGGTGTGGCGTCTGCAAACGCAGCACCGATCCCCAATTTATGTCAAACCAAATGCTACTGAAGCGACTAGTGATCACACTTTTTATGATTGTGTTTACTAACCCCAAATTCCCCTCTAGCGGGAGCTTTTCATCTGAAATTTATCATTTTTAGCTATATTTGAACAATTGTGTGATTCACATTAAAACAAATGCAAATGAAGCGACTGGTAATCGTAGTTGATTGTGTGTGTGCTAACCCCTGAGGTTCCAAACTCCCCACTAGGAGGCCCTAAAGGGTGCCATCGAGGATTGGGGGCTTTTGGGGATTTATCTCTGGCAGTCGGGGCGACTGCATGGGTCTATTTGTCTATGGTGTCAAACCATCTGGTATCTGGGAGACTGGTTATCTGGTAACTGGTAATGATCCTGTATCAACGGTAAATCTTCCAAGATACAAAAAAGGAAAATATAAATAATGAAATTTACTAAAGAAAGCAAATGTTTTAAAAAAATTTGGATAATATTCTTTACAAGTCTTTTGGGCTAATCTAATTTTAGCAAGCGGTTAGCATCAAAGACATAAAATCAGAGGAAAAACTCATCAGTGCACCTTTAAGTAAAGAGAATAAATCCAAAATCCTGCTCAAAGTATTTTCATTCTTTGTCTTTTATTGCTCATCACTGAAGGCAAACGTTTTTAATGAATATGCGCCATCATAGCATACTCTGTTTGAGATATTTCCTTTAAAATGTCCTGATACAGCCGTTCTCCAGTTATGTTCCTAACAGTTTACACTATAAAAGGTGGGAATGAAATAGGAGCGTATTCAAGCAGTGTATCGTCGCCCGTGTCAAGCCCATATTACCCTAACTGGATACCCGAGTAAGGAGGTTGTTTGTTTCAACTGACCTTCAGCTCCTAAGAGGATTGGCTGATTCAGGCGGATTGTTAACCTGAGCCTAATTCCCCTCATAAGAAGCTTCTGTTATGACTTTTTCTCAATTAACCTAATGGGAGAATTCACGTATGATAAAACAAGCTGTATACCTGCCGGACTGTTGAGATCAGAATGCAAAAAATTTACCGCTGTTTCAGAAAAGACGGCTAGCAAACACAGTGTAACGTCTAAACTGTGCAGCTACCAAGGTGATCTTATACTCCCTACCGTCACATCAGATCATTTTGTTGCCTTTTGGGTACAAAGTCAGGTAAAACACTGCTGTTACAGCATCACAAGGAGAAAAATGTAGCTCTGTAAACAGAAGAGTCTTTGAACCACGCAGACAGCCTTTTCTGCCGACTGTTTTCGCCATTATTGCTTCTTCTCTTTCAGTTTGTCTTTAATTTTCTGTGGCTCGTCGTATTGTATCAAGCGCAGGATGTCCTTGTTGTCCATCACGCCCTGAATGAATTCTCCCTCTGAGATTTTATCTGCAAAAACAACAGAAGAAATGCGTGAAGAGACGCGGGTACGTCTTCACATCTACGCGAGGGGTTGTAAATCAGTCGTACGGTACCATTTTCCTTCTTCCCAAAAAACGTCCAGATTTTTTCAGCCCTTTTCTCCGGCGTGTTTTCGTCTTCCGGGAGGTTCTTCTGGTCTTCAGCAGGAATCATGTTGAATATTGACTGCGTGAGAGGAAAATGGTTTTAAGGTGCCTTCAGGGCAGGAAATAAAGAAGAACACGTAAATGAAGTATAGCATGCAACAAGTTCCAGCAGCTCAGATGTGAAAATAAGTTGCTTTTCCTTGTCTTATATAGATGCTTGGTTGCTGAATGACTTTAAATGTGGATTAAAAATATAACAAAATGGCTGATTTACTTACTGAAATGAATAGAAGTTTATATTTTTGGTTCTGTATCATAACACTAAAATCAACTAATAACCAAAAACAACAATTTTACCTTCATTTGTTTGCTTTTGTGGTAAAAAAAAAAAAAGCCTAATATAAGATCTGCCAAACTCAAATACCAAACTCATGTTGTGGAAGGGTTTTAAATGAACGCTTAATAGAGGGAGAAAAATTCAATCATTACTGATATACGTGCTTTTAAAAAGGCAGGTATCCTCCTCTGGTATGGGAATTAAGCACACATACCCTGACAATCTCTTGGATTTCGTTTTTGCTGATGGTCCCGTTGCCGTCTACGTCGTAGAGGGCGAAGGCCCACTCCAGCTTCTGCAGAGTCTTTCCTCCAGAGGTGAGATGCAGCGCCACAATGTACTCTTTAAAGTCCAAAGTCCCATCTGCGTTGGTGTCAAAACTCCTGAATACATGCCGCGCGTACGCTGTTGGGTCGGCACCTGGGAAAAAGCTGGCGTAGATGCCCTCAAACTGCTCCTTGGTGATCTTCCCTGTGGGACACTCTTTCAGGAACGACTGGTACCAGCTGCAGAGCTCCCCCTCGCTGTATTTGGTGTTGGACTTGAGTTCTTCCAGGAGCTCCTTTGACAGAGCGCTGCTCTTCGTATTCCCCATCCTGCTCAAAAAAGTGGAAACTTTTACCTTTCTTCCTCCTCTCCTGTGTTTGAGGGATGAACTTCTGCAGAGCTCGATGACGATTCTCTGCCTCGCTGCTAAATGAGATTATGGTCATCACTAACTAAATCCAGGCAGCTGTCTTTAAGAGGATAACCTCGTCACAGTTTTATGGCACCTTTTTGGAAGACATGTTTAAACAGCTCTTCATATGTAAACGTTAAAGTCTTTCAAAGCGGATACAAACACACCGGTTGTTAAAAAACACTGATTCGGCGAGAAAGCATTACTGGAGAGAGAAAGAAAACGAAAGAAGGATAAACTATCAGAACCAAGAGAGGACTTTTCACAAATGCAACGTAGATGCAGATTCAGCCAGCGATTAGGGTCACATGACTGAGAAACTAAAAAGTGCTATTGTGCATCCTTAATCCTTTAAGTAAACAAAAACACATAAACAACATCATGCATTTGCAATAACTACTCACTAGGGGGCGATATTTCTCAAAACAACCAAACAAAGACAAAAAAAAGAAGCTTTGACTCATCGACCAAAAACAGTTTGTAAAATCAATAAATTCCTTCTTTTTAAACATAAAGCATTTTCCCAGTATGTGCTCATTATGAGCAGCTGGAGACGCTATTGATCTGAGACACATCTGACTCTTCTTCTTTTGTCTTCAGTGGATAGTTTGTCTGTTTTCTGCAAGCAAATCACTCCAGTATTCACGAGCCAATCCATCAACGCTGTACTATTTATTAATACGTGCCGTGTTGTTTCTTAATCTAAATCCATTCATAGAGGTGGACCAGGGTCATATTATTTCATCCCGACGGCTGAACTGGGACCAGGATCAGATCCATTCTCTAGCGGTATATTCTGTACGAATGCTCCTAAAGGCTAACTTGTTCTTCCTGCATGGGAATGTTCAAAACGCTGTCATAGATTGCCACCAAGCTGCAACCTACTAGTGACTTCACAGAAGCTCCGTCCATCTTTTTGCGTACAGTTTATAACTTAACAACTAAAGTTTGATTAAGCCCCGCCCCTCTCCCTATTACCATGCTGCCTTTAAATGCAGAGCAGATGTGGGACAGCAGAGTAGCCTATCACTGCTGCACATTTAAAAAGAAATAGGGATGATGTTATCCATCATTGCTCTCATAGTTCCATGCATCTTTTATGTTGCCAGGTCAGTTCATCCACCTCTGGGCAATGTTGAGTTAATTTCTGCATTTTTTAAATGGTTGATGGCTGTAAGAAAAGACTAGAAAGCTGTTTACGATTGTCCAAAAGAAGATGAACAAAACCACAGAGACTGGAAGTGGTCTTTGAAGCACCCTTTCTTTCATTCAACAGGAAGTAAGGTGGTTGTAAAACCTGTTTTATCAACGAACTAAAGGACGATTTATGGTAAAATAATACAAATTTTTTTTAAAAAACCTCTAAGGCTCCTCAGTAAGGAACTGTAGGACAAGTTCATACAGCCAGAGCTGATAATTTAATCTTTTCAGTTGTTTTATGTTCAATATCTCATATCATCTTTGTAAAAAATTCAAGATGGATGGTGTGTCTTTTGTTCTGTCTATCAGAATAATATGACACGGTTTCCAGATTCGACTGGTGAAATGAAAAAAAGACTGAGATATTTACCAGAGGTTGGGGCTCCTGCAGCCCCTTGTAGCGACCACTGCTCACACACAATGAGATGAGATTATCTGCATCTTCACTGCAATAATCTCTGGTCAGATTACAAGCCCATCTGCTGCACTGGTTCTGAAACCAAAGCGAGCAAAGGTAATTAGACAAGATGACAGATGAGTTTGACTGTTAAAAAATGAAAGAAAATCGTGACCGGATAAGGACGGATAAAAGGCCGAAGTCAGACATGATACAAGATTACACTTTAAATGCAGATTTCTGTCGGTTTTTATCTAAATGGATGAAAAGTTAAACATTTAAGATGTAGTTACATAAAAAACTTGATTTAAATTAATAATAATTAGTTGTTTAATTTTTGTTCAATTTGCTCATCGGTATAAAAATATTTCTGTCAAGTACTAATGTGAAAATGTCGACATCTTTATTAAATTGAGTTGTCCCATCAGGTGATGCTGTAAATAACGATTAATTATTTGGTTTCATTATTGATGCTAAGTTACAAGCATGCCATCCATGTTTTTAGTACCTAGCTAATGCTAACAGCTCATTGAATGGATGACAAATCAGCTGAAATAAATTATGAAACTGTAGAAAAACAAGGTGGCCTGCTGGTATGACTTCTGAGATGAGCAACATCAACTGAGAACCGTTGCAACGTCGTTTTTCCGCTCTATGCTAACTAGCAAGTTAGCCGTTTCTGCCATTTTAGTGAATATAAATTTATCCGACTAAAACTGGAGGATAAAGTAGTTGTAGGAAAACTTTGTCCTATTTTAAAAAAAAACTTAAAATAAACTGTCAGACTGAAATAACTCAACCTCCGCCTTATGTTCCTCTCCCTAATAAAAGGTCTTCATCTGGTTACCGCTAAACCGTTATAGACTCTCCTTTTCCTCCTTGCAAAGATCTTACATGAGTAACATTCCCCACCTAACAACGATGCTTACATACACAATATAATGATTATAGCAGGGAGCAAATAACGGTTAAAGCGAATAAAAGTTAGAGCAGCTTAGCAGAAAAGCAACCATAGAGGCCGGCAATTAGCCTTCTTTCTTGTTCGTCCCCAATTGTGCAAACTTGACCGCTATTCCTGCGTCTCGTCCAGCAGGTGTAACAGAAATGCTGGTTTGTACAGCCTGATCGGCATACTCGCTAACCTCTTCCTCTGTTGCGTTATTGTCAAACTCATTTCCAGCTTATTCTGGCTCGTCTACTGTATTAGCTGTAGATGCTACATCCAGCTAGCCTGGCTCTTTTGGTCTTTTAGTAAATCCTAACGCTGTTAAGCTAACTTGCTTTCTTTTGAACATTGTGTATAGTTATTAGCTAACACAGCTAATGTTAGCCGCATATTAACTTCCTTTATTTTGTATGTAACATAGTGCTACAGGAACATTAACTTGCAGCACTGACATACAGTGGTCACAACATTAATAGCAATCATAGTCATACTTTAGGGTACAGTGAATTTATGAGCAATTAACGTGTTATCGTCACAGGGGAGCTGGGGGAGCTATAGGTCTCCCAGCTCCCCTGGGGTTTACACAGGAAACATACTGAGAAGCTTTCCAGTGTTTCCACCCTGTGGCTGGATGCTTCGCTTCTATACAGAGATGTAACAAATCTTTCCACAAGCAAGTTTAAATAACTATGATGTTCCTTTTTTGCTTTATGAATGCTTTACTGTGTATATAATAGACAGATCTGGGTATATTGTGTGAGTTATTGTAAATTAATCTATGCTAATCTCTTATTTTATGCGACAGGGACCAAGAGGTCGCTACTCATGTCTGACAGCAGTAAACAAAGAGGCCCTCAGCCGGCTATAATCCTGCTGCATCCAGTGCCAGGTAAAGCCAACAGCTACGGTTAAAATGACAATAAATACAAATCAAATTTTTTTACTGAATAAAAAGAAAACTAGGAAACTAATTCAGCGTTTGCGTAACAGTTGTACATAATCTGCCTGCATTTTTCCTGCATATCTACCTTTACAAAATCCAATTAGGAAATCCCAAATAATCATAACCTCCTAAATATCATCACATACTTTTACATAATCATATAAGATTAGTAATTCTAAGCACAAAACGTTGAACATTGCTATTTCAGAGGTAAGGGCATTCAAGCCTCACATCTGTCAGTTGTATACTCCCGTAGGTAGCATTACGTAACATTCGCCAACCAGCCGGCTTACTTCTTCATCAGATGTAACGCTGGGTTTACTCATCTTGTGTTTATATCCTTTATTACATGCAAGCTACTGTTCAGAATAATCTCCTTATTTTCAGGGGAATTGCTCAGATGTGTAAGTTGTGCATGTACAGTCGAGTTCATATAGATATTTAGGCAACGTGGGACTCCTGCGCAAATTAATACTCATTAACAGACCAGATTAATTCTTTTTAAAATCAAATTAATACCTGTTCAGAAGACACAGATGCTTAAATGGGGCGTTATTAGTAATTTAATTAGAAATATGCTGCATGTGAAGCTCCTCTTCAGTGTCATGAGGGTTTGTAACCTTTAAATCTCCTGTGGAGCACAGTTGTCGACAAAAAAATCAAATTCTGCCTGCATGAGTTTGACACTGTTTTTTGGGAGACTTAAATCACAATAATCCCCAAATGATTGTTCTATCTTAGTTGTCATTTATGACAGTTTTACCCCTTGTATTCAGTTTTGGTTGACAAGGTTATGGTTGCAGAGAGCAGCACTGAGGGGATGTTATTGGGGACTTTATTCAGAATTACACTACATGTAAAAAGCAATCCAAGCTCATCCTAAAACTACTAAAATACTTTGTTTTGCATCCAGAATGGGCAGAAATGGCTGCAGGTAAATATGGGACATGCTTGACCTCCTCACCAGTTTGTCAGATCTGTTCCTGTCCTTTTTCCCAGCAAACCACAGCGTAGAAGAAGATAAATGTTATAAAATTTTAAAATGTCTTCAACAGAGTCCTGCAGACTCTAAAGGACGAGTCTCCCCAGACTCTGGTCCTTCTTATGCACCGTGGTCCAGTTCAGGTTGTCTTTTCCCTGGATGTCCACCAGTGTGGTAGGCGGGGAATTTCTCCTGAAGTTCGTCGGCTATGACCTTTGTCTCGCTGGGGTGGATTTGCAGAATATCAATCTCATTAAATCAGGGCGTCTCCCTTAGAGATAGGGTGAGAAGCTCGGCCATCCGGGAGAGACTCAGAGTAGAGCCGCTGCTCCTCCACAT
>JBAMIG010000022.1:18934840-18946756 GCA_037177335.1 Kiunga ballochi | reverse complement strand
ATTTATTGAATAAACTGTCATTTTAGTTTATAGTTCATATAGAGAATAATAACCTCTTTTTGTAGTTTTCATCCTGGGTTTATTTTAAATGGTTTAATTAAGAAGATAATCAACGTTTCTGCAAACTAAAACAACTGCAGGAAGTTATTTTACATTAACATGATGAAATAATGTAAACTAATCAAAGCCAGCTTAAAATATTTAGTAGCTTAAACAACGAGTTGCCTAATTCTCACAATTAAACAGGTTTATTATTTAAATATGTAGCATTTTGTATTGTCTGCCTGAAGAAAAAAATATAAGTGAATATTTGCACATGTTAAAATGTTTCCCTGTCTTCTGCAGTGATGGAAGTGTCCTCTCAGGAGCCACCGTTCATAGCCATGGATCTATCAAAGAGCTACAAACCCCTGACCCACAGCCACCCTGAAGCCGTGGACCTGGCTAAGAAGCCGGAGTGGTACCACAGACGCCCCGCTGGATGCAGCACAGACATCACTTCCACCTATAGATCCAGGGCCTCGTCCTCCTACAACTCGCTGTCCACACAGCCGGGGGCACCTGTTCACTGCAGAGACATGGAACAGGGTCAGGAGTCTTTGGGGAGCTACATGAATTCAACGCTCGCCCCGGGTTTGGACCTGTATCACGATCGAGTTCACGGCAACCTGTGGCACGCTGGTTTCTATGGGACCGATCAAAGCAGGGTAGCGGT
This sequence comes from Kiunga ballochi, assembly GCA_037177335.1. Classification (NCBI taxonomy): domain Eukaryota; kingdom Metazoa; phylum Chordata; class Actinopteri; order Atheriniformes; family Pseudomugilidae; genus Kiunga; species Kiunga ballochi. Next base: position 18,946,041 of record JBAMIG010000022.1, on the reverse strand, counting down.
TCCTGAAAGCAGCGGCGGAGAGGAAAGCGACAGCGGCTCCGACGTCATCTTCCTCGTTTCCTCTTCGAAGGAGCCGCTTTTGTGCAGTTCTTTCATCCAGGACGATGTGAGACACATCGTGGAACCCCTGTCCCCCACTGTGTCCACTCTGGACGAAGCCAGAGGCTGCTACCTCCTACCTCAGCCAATGAGCTCGCCCAGTCCTGACAGCTCGTACTCTGAAGACTCCTCTGACAGCTCGGTGGACATCCCCGTACACCACACCAGGCCCGTCGTCCTTCTGTCGGACCTTAGTGCCGTTTACGGCAATCAAGCCGAATCCGGCATTGATAATTCAAGCGATGACAGCGACGTCATCGAAGTTTCCGTCACTAATGGCGTGAAGAACAACCGGTGTCGTAAGAAAACTCCCCCACGGAGTGAAATCCAAAAGGCTTCGCTCAGAGAAGTGCGACGCAGCAACAGATTTAAAAAGTCTGTGTCTGAAACGCCATTGTTCACCGGCAGTTCGGCGCGGCACAGTTTGAAGCGGCAAGTCAAACGCGATGCGGTGGGTATTTATAACGAGAGCTGCGAGTCCGATTACCTAATGGAGTATGCGCTGAGGTTGTCCAGCTCAGAGGAATCCAACTTGCAACCAGATCCGTCACAGAGAGAGAGCAGCAACTCTGAGGAGTCGGACGTTTCGACTGATAGGAAGTATCCGACAAGGAAAAAGGAACCTCGTCACGAAGCTTCTGCCACAAATGACATCAACCACAAAGAAAAGTCTCATGTTCCTAAAAGTAAAACGCAGAGAAAAAGTGAGCCGAATCTGACCGGTAGGATCCCGCCGCCAGCGCCACACCAGGCGACCTCGGCCTCCAGACGTACAGCCCGGAAAACATCTGTGAGACGGAAAAGAAAGAGATGCCCAAATACCGGCCCTTCGGCTCTATTTTCCCCGCCAGAGCCCGAGATCAAGCTCAGATTTCTTCACACGAAGGAAAAAAAGAACAAGAAGCCTGACAGTTTCTGCCCGTTTGTCCACATAGAGAAGAGGACTTGCAGGGTGGTCAACTATCAAGAGGATGAGGCAGCGGTTCGCAGCAGCGGGGGTCGACAGCAGCAAACATCCTGCAACAATTTGACTGGGTTTGTTCCCAGCACTTCCTGCTTCCAGCTGGGTCGGGCCAGCTTGGACAGCAGGACTCAGGCCTCCCTGCTCTGCTGCCTGTGTGGGCAGGTGGCTAACGTCATGGGCCTCGGGGACCTTCACGGCCCGTACTATGCCACCGCCTCGCCCGTGGACGGTCAGACCTGCAGGACCGAGCAGGAGAAGGAGTCTCACAAACTTTCTAACGGTGATTTGGAAAATTCTTCAAGCAACAGCTGCAACGCTGATGACGGTTTGCTCAGGAGCAACAACCTCTCTTCCACAAAGGTGCCTCTTCACCTGGATGAGTGCTGGGTCCACGAGGACTGCGGCATCTGGTCTGCTGGGGTCTTCCTAGTCCGAGGGAAGCTGTACGGGTTGGAGGAGGCGGCCCGACTCGCAGAGGAAACGGTAATTCACTCAGACCAGCAGAATCTTTACGTTAGCTCTGATAAGTCCAGGAAGTTTTCTCGGTTTTCTGCATTAAAATCTTGACTCTGCACATATTTCTGCCTGTGTAAACATGATTTGTCTCATCGTATCAGATCAGCTGATCGTGGAGACGGCTGCAAGTCTCAGCTTTAAACACTTGTTTATAATTGTGTATAATTACACTTATGTTGTGGGCGTACACTGTTTTATTGAGATTTTATTTACGCTATCATGCTTTTAGCGTTTTTATTGTGAAAAGCGCTGTATAAATAAGTTACTTCTTTAGGAGCATGCTGTGGGTAAGTGGATCAGCCCTTATGTCTGGAAGTGAGAGATGGTTATGATTGATCTGATGCTCCTGCACTTTTAAACTTAGATATTTAAAATACCTTGTTTTAATTTTCCGTCCATTATCAGCTTTATTTTAGTATTTATATTATGTTGTAACTCATTTCCAAAACATCTGTTCTTTAGCATTAGCTGCTAATGGGGTGGGGGTAACTTCTTGTCGTTCACACCAACATGTTTGTCTTTTGTGTCAGACTAATGTTTTCATATGTTACTTTAAACCATTAAAAACATGCAAGCAGCAGGTTTTTGCACATGTATGTAAAACGACTAAATCAGTGATCTCCCATTTCGGTCCTTAAGGGACGTTGTCCTTCAGGTATTAAAAGTTCTGCAAAAGTGTTAACAAGCCATTTATTGGCATCAGGTGTGTTGCTGCAGGTAAGCATGGACTTCCTGCAGGATACCGGACATCAAGGAGCGTCATTTACGGGTCTATGTGAGGGATGTATCGATTAGATTTTCTGGATATTATTAAATATCATAGGAATCATCACAATTATAATGCATCCCTTAATTTTCCAACACTATAAATGTGTAATAGCACATGAATACAAATGTTTAAGTCTTTAATAACAGAAGAACTGCGAGCTTCATTTTGTCCTGATCTGCCATCATGGATCTGACGTATATTTATTTACAATTTTATTAATTTTGGTGTTTAATGCTGAAAATAATTGTGAAATTTTGTCATTGCGACATGATAACATGGTGCACACGAAGACTTCAGAGGAATCTAAGTGTGTTTCTGGTTATTTGGGTCACTGCAGTTTTCTGATTAAATGATCTGATTTAGCTGCAGACAGTGCCACTTTAATGATCTGATAACTCCACAAATCGGGCAATGATCAGATTTTGATGTGCATGTAAACATATTTCAGGTAGCGCTGCTGTTCTGGAGGTCATGACTTAAACTGGCTGAGTTTTCAGGATAATAAATGGGGTCTGGTTTCCAGTCTGCCTTTAGGTTCCTTTGCAGCGGGTGATCTGCCCTTTTAGCTCCTTTTAATGATTTTTCCTCATTCCCGATGAGTCCGGATGCTCCACAGGGACACAGTGGACTCTGACCCTCTTATCTCTGATCTTGAGTAAAGCATCATGACACAAAGTGCTGATCTAAGCTGCTTCAGGTATATCTGACAGCTTTGCTCCTCAGGCTCAGCCCTTTGACTGGTGGCGTACCTCAGGGATCTGTATTGAGCCCAGTTCTGTGTTCAATCTATCAGGTCTGCTCCTGTCCAGCTCTGGTCTTCTTGGACACAGTCCTGCAGGTTTTCCAACACAAACATAAGAATGATACAAATACAAGGAGCCAAAAAGTCATCTTAAATGAAGCCACTGTTTTACACCATTCTCAGAAACGCTATAGGGTTAATGTAGCCTCTCTGCCTAAGCACTTGACCCTTAACACATATATTCAACTCTTTATTCCTTATACGCCCAGACTTTTCCATAAACCAAGAAGAGTTGGCTGTTTGACTTGAATAACCATCTTATCACCAAACTTTTTGCTTTATTTCTTTCACTTCCAGGTTTGTTCAACCTGCCAGCAAACTGGTGCAATAATGGGCTGTTTCCAGAAGGGATGCTCCAGAAATTATCACTACACATGTGCCATTCAGTCAGGTATGCTGTCACATCCGACAATATAAAGCCCTTTTCACACTGCTTAAGCTGCTAACATGTGGTCGCTATGGTGTTTAATGAGTTTCAGTCCTGCGTTGTATGATCGCAGTTTAACTAAAGCATCGGCCTAGCAGGCGTTTTTTCATTGTGATGATCCACGATGCTCTGCAGGACGAAAGCTTTCGGACTGATAACGGTGTGTCAGGATTTATTTATTGTGTTTGTGTTTGTTTCTCAGGCTGCGTCCTCAGTGAAGACAACTTCTCCATGAGGTGTCCAGATCATAAGGTAAACAAAAGTGTCAGGACGGAACAACATATTTCATATAGCGTGATGCTAAACTAGCGTCTTTTACAGTAATAATATAAATAGACTGTTAATATACAGTGTGACTGCTCCATCACCTGTCCAGGTGATTGCTGGGATGGACTTCAGCTTCTCCGTGATCTTGAAATGGACTAAGCGGCAATAAAACTGGATGAATAATTACTGTCACTTATTTAGAATGGCTTATAAAGTTATTTGTTTTAATGACTTTATTAATAATTTGGCTGCAGGTCCGTTAAAAGGTGTTGGACACTTGTAAAAGAGTTCTGGTCAAATAGCCCGATTCTTTTGAATGATTGAATGGCTAAAATGCTAGCTGGTAGTCGTGGCAACAGAGACGCTAACGTACGTTATTTCAGCCTCAGGTTCTGTGGCCAGAGCCGGTTACCTAGGCAACGCATCACATCAAGAGAAATAAAATGGCCTACTCAGCTGCTTCTTGTGAAAAACTTAAGATTTCAACGGTAAAAGTATCATGAATGTATTAATTGATTTGATATTGATATCTTTCGTAGGTGGGATAATGCCCCTCGAGGTTTCCATTAACAGAAATGATTGGACCATCCGTTTCACGCCTCTGCATCCATTCATTTCTCATTATTGGGATCTCATCAGGCTCACTTTAATCAGATTACTCTGCTTTGAGCTGCAGATAAACTCGTAGATAAGGAGCAGAATAACGTTGTTTTTACATCTTTTCTCAGAGAACAAATCATTTCCTAAAAGCTTGATAAACATAAAGAGAGTTTGTTGTTTTGTCTCCTACAGAACAAATCCTTCACCGCTGCAACCAAACAGCATAAGAGATGACACAGAAGACATGTGGGGGCCACGGAGGTTCGTCCATCGCTTTTCCCTCTTCCCCCTCTCATTTATAAAAAGCAGCATCGCTGTGAGCTCACGCCTCAATAAAACCAACCAAAGACCATGAGAGGCTGCACAGGTGAAATAATGAAGCAGTTTGTCTCACGGCCACTAGAGGGCAGCGTTGGTTTTAGATGAACCTGCACAGCACCTGCATCCTGTATGTTTGACTGAGTTTACTTACATAAGTGAAGTTTATGAGAAGAAAAAGCTGAAATGTTTGTAATCACAGAAGATCCTCCAGTTAATCTTCACACAGTCATACATGACCCGTTGCTCTTATTATGTTTATAATGATCATATTTTCAGTTATTTTAATCTCATCTTTAGAAGCAGCCGCTGTGATTTCCTTCCCCGTGCAGCACTTTGCTTAAGTAACAAAACTATTTAAAGTGCTTTAAATAAAAATATACAGATGGAGGGAAAAAATAGCAAAAAATCACAATTAAAAAATGATATAAAGCAGGTTCAGGTTCAGTTACCGGGCAGATTTCCCAAAAAGGTTTCAGTGAAGTTTCTGATCTGAACCCGTTTCTGAACTACGCTGGTGTAATACTGCCACCTAGTGGCAGCAGGGATATCATCAGCTTTTACCTGCCTGTTCAGCAGAACTTTCTTCTCTTGCAGCTCTGAGAGGATTTCTGATTGGTCGGACGATTTCAGGACAGTAAATGCAGAAAAGCCTGAACAGAAAGTTTGACTTATTTTACCTGTAATTGTTCGCATCATGTGCATGCACAACCTGCCCTGCTGCTGATCACACTTCTCGCTAAATATGATGTGACAGGGTTGGTAAAAGGTGGTTAGTTAAACAGATGTCAAAAACTGCAGTTCCCCCCTTAGCTAAGTGCTAATTAGCTTTAGCTTTCCTATCTTCATTAGCTGTTTAGCTCCCTGTAGCTCAGATAGCTGGGGCTCAGTGTCTGGTGGGTGTTATCCCCCCACATCTACGCTCTCGGCTCACTCCACAGTAACTCCCCGCCCTTCTCCTGGAGCATGAATTGACCCAATCAATCATCTTCTTGCTCTCCTGGAGGATGTAACAAGCTTTAGCCTGTCAGGGTTAAAGCGAAACAAACAGAAGGATGTCAGTCTGCCCCTTAGTGGACGTGAGGTGTAACCTTCAGCCTGTGAAAGCTGCTGCAGGATGAGGATCTGGTTTCTGCTCCTCAGTGACGCTGTCCTCCTCTGTTTGTGTCGTTGCTTCCAGAACGCTCCTCAGATCTCCTCAGGGTGCGACGAGAGCTGCGTGACTTCACCTCAACTCTGTCATTACAATAAATATCGATCGCTTCAGTCGTCATGATCAAACCAGGGACCACTTCAGTCTTTTGTTTTGCATCAACACCAGATGGACTGAACAGAGGTGTGTGTGTCTGTGTGTATGTGTGTGTGTATGTATTTATTTCTCTGGACTGGTCATGTCCAAGTGTCCAGTTTATTATCTCAGCATAGTTCCAGTATCAGAGTTTTATTGATCTCTTGTACAGTGTAAGGTCAAAGGGCACTTTTTACTACAGTTTTTTTTACTACTTTTATATTCCTCTCAGTGCTTCAATCATCAGATTATTTATGTTCCTCACCTTGCATGCACAGTCCATGTTTGCTGCCATGCACTTTATACTATTATTTGATTTTTTTTTAGCTCATATTTATGTCTCTTATTTTCTACTAAAATGTAATATAAAGCTGCACTAAGCGAGGAGCTGCTTCTGAGCACAGTTTCTATGGAAATAATCCTAGGGCGTCCCGTCCTAGGTGACTGGAACAGCACAGTCTTCACATTCAGACACGTATTTGCTCTGTCGGGTTGGCGTTTCTCTGCTGACAGGAGGTGGAAAATTGAGGGCAAAACGTCTCAAACTGCAGTAAAAGTTCAGCCCAGACATAAAAGCATCAGGATGTTTTTATGATTTGGTTTTATTCCTGGTTATTTTAGGGTTTTTGCAAAGGGAATTTATCTGAAACCATCATTATTCCTGAAGCGTCGCTTATAATGAGCAGAAGAAATTCAACTATTTGCTCATTTTTCAGTAATTTTTAATAATATTCTGTTAAAATGTTAGTTTTTCTCATCCTGACTGACGGAAAAAGTTGATTCCTTCTCTAAAGCAGTTTGAAATCTGTGTTTTATTTGTGTAAATATATGATAAAAATGTTAGCATTAAGGTTATTTAATCATTTAGCTCTGAGTTTTTAAACTTACATGGATGATTTAATGAGAAGCAGCTACAGCTTGTCCAGTATGTTTTGTTTTAATCTCATATTTGTTTATGTTTTATCCAGTTTTATGCTGAAATAGATATTAGCATTAGCTGGTAGCTAATGCTACCAGCTAATGCTAATTTCCAGTCCTGAAACGATCACTGGATTATTTTCATACTAAATAAAACTTAAAATCTGATTGGTCTCTGGTGGTTCTGTAGTTTTTAAGAGAAACTTCAAATCTGAAGATATTTTTCTGCCATATTATCAAAAGCAACAAATATTTTTGTACATTGTTTTTAATGTCGCACACTATCCCTCAGAGTCGGGCTACGATGGGGTGTGTGGGGGTGTGTTTCCCAGTATCACTCAGACAAAAGTGATGGGGAGAAAACAAGACATGTGTAAAACATCTGGATCATTCATGGTGAGTTTAAGTGCTGGTGGAAAGCTCAGCATCCTGCATTGACTTGTGTGAATCAGGCAAGATGATCAAAGTGCATCTGACACATTTAACCCCTTAATGCCTGGTCCAAAAATACCAAGCTCTGCTTGAATTTCCCACGGCCCCACAAAGGCAGCACGGCGTGGAACCCCCAGTCCCCTCTCATCTCTACGCTCTCGCTGCTCAGTGGGAGATTACCAGTTTGAATGGTAACGCTGGAACTGGAAGCTGTAACCAGATCAGACTGTGATTGTTTTCAGAGGTAAGTCCATGAGGGGGTAACGTCAGACAGAAGCATGTTTGCTATCCTTTAACCGTATGTGTGTTTTATAATCACTTTAGCTCTGGTCCATTTACAGAACCAGTAAGTGTGTTCACAGGTGTATTTATTGCCGTGTACTGATCAGGTGCATTATTATTCTTAGACTTATCAGCATCATATCATGGTTACCAGGTTTAGCCCGGAGCTGATACTTCCGGCTCCTGTGTTGTAATTTGGTCATTAACAGGAAAATAATCTGCAATGAGTTCTTTTGTAGGTTCTGGTAAGTGATAATTGTTAAAAAAAACAAAGTTTTGCTTTGTTTATTCATGCATCTGTATTAAATTCCTCCTGCACACCGTTAAAAGCCTCTTCTTCCTCCTTTCTGGATCCCTCTGAACGCCACACAAACTCTGATAGACATGACATCTAGAATCTAGATGCTGCACGGTCGGAAACTCAGTGAAAAAAACCTCTTAGAGCCTGCTAAATTTTCTCTGTTATATTTAATTTAAACAGTTTAAATCTCAATTACTATGTTATAACAAGTTGTCAGTGAGACATTGTGTTATTTCATGCCTCATGGCTTCAGTATAAAGTCCGAACTGCTGGGACATTACCTGCTACCATTACTGGTCAGCTGAAACAAGCTGAAACGGTATATTTAATTTTAATGACAGGAAAGGCTAATATAACGATGACCATGTCTGATATTCAGTAAATGCTCGCTGGCTGATATGAATATTGTATGAAATTATTCCTGTGGTTACATCTACTCGCATAGTAAGATCATTTTAGGCTTCATGACTGCAGTGAATGGCTCTGGGTTACACATTAACTTTCTCTTCTTTTATCTTCTAAAGGTGAATAAAAACGTTGCTGGTATCTGGAAAAACAAACCAGTAGCAGGCTTACAGTACAAGGTTTATGCACAGAGGCTAAAATACAATAAATATATAAACACCCGTTAAACAAACCCAGTTATGCTATCTGAGTGTAGTACCCAGAGTGTCCACTAGAGTGCGGGTTAACGCTGTGACAAACTTGACTTCACATGTGTGTCTAAGTCACTTTCTTTCTGATACACGTGTTTATACTGAGCGGAGCAAGTAAGTATAGAAAATAGCAACTTATAAAATGTTATTGTCAAGTATGATTATTAATGTTACATTATAAACAGGCTAAGGACCGTATGTGTCGAGGGAGAGCAGCAGGGTGACTCCAGAACCATTTTAAAGGAATCCCGGTGAGCACAAACAAATTGTTAGCTTCCAGCTAATGAAGCTGTGTGTATGGAGTATTAGTTAACTTAAACAATATAGACCTATTCATAAAACAATAGGGTATTTAAAGGACGTTTTCCTAATATTTTAAATGCTTTGGTGTCCTCCACATCATTGTAAATGTTGTGTGATGATCCAAAAATGTTTAAAGATAGCGCGTTAATGCTAATGCTAGCGTTAGCCGCTAACGCTAAGCTCATACTCTCTTACTGGGCCGGAATTAGCATTATCCTTGATAATGTGTTTTTTTTTTTTTGTTGTTGTTTTTTGTTTTTTTGCACACTTTTATTTGATCGGAAAGAAATTGAATTGTAATTGTGTGCCAGATTAAAAGCTTTTAGAAGATAAATATTGTACAAATTTGATTCAAATTAATAGTTTAATTAAAAACATTTAATTAACATTAATATTCTTAATGTTCTGAACAATCTGAAGTGGATATAGTAAATCATTAGTTGTTAAATGTATGTTAAAGATGGTCTTTATTGATGTTTTGAATGTAAATAAATGTGTTTATGCTAAAACTGTAACTCATACAAACTCATTATGACTTTAAGATGTAAATTTAAAAATATGGAAATGCGTAAATAGATTTGTACGACGAAGCTGTCCTAAAACTATGGATAAATAGATACATATGAAGTCTCATAACTATATAATGTTACAGAACAGATATATATAGATGGGTTTTATAGCTGGATCCTGATGGCGAGTCAGGCCCGTATGGAACCGGAGTGGTCAGCCGGGACATCAATTCAGACCTTCATCAGAACTTCTTTGGATCACAGATGAGAAACCACTTAACTACCCGGGTAGCAACAATGAACAAAAACTCATTTCGGGAAGAGCTCTATTTTTATGGTGGGGAATTTATTGTATTTTATTTTCTACAATGTTGTCAACACACACCACCTGCAACAAACCACCGTTGTTCATCTTTTAGTAAGCATATTTCTTAGTCTTGGTAGAACCTGGTTGATGTTTAGTGCTATTCCTGTACTGGTCCTCCATAAGTTTGCTACATAAACAAGGTTTTTTTGTGAAAAATCCTGTTTCCACGCCAGTCTGACTCAGACCAAAGCGATATGTAAGATGTAGCTTTCAGCCCTGCATTAAAGAGCACATTCACAGAACCACTTCATTCAATGTCTGAAGGATTTAGGTTACATTCAGACCTTTTTAGAAGTTAATTTCTACCCTCACTCCTTTATTTAGGTGTCTAAACCAGGTTTTCTAAAAGTGTCTGTCTGATGGATGATGTTCACCTTCTGTCACCACTTTGAATTTGGTCTAATGTTGCTTTTGTTTTTCATTTTCTATTTTGTCCTAAGTGATAAAAGTGTCATCCATTTAGTATTTTGCACATTTTCCAACTTTTCAGAACTAAGAATGGATGACCCCAAACTCCCATCATGGCCAGACCGTGCACCAAACCAGTATAAATGTTTCTCCCATGACATTTGTTCATCATGTCAGCTTGTGTGATAAGTAAAAGATTTGCTGTCAATTTCCTGCATTTGGCACTTAAAAAGTCCTTTAAACATATTGGCGGGAACCCTGACAAGGCAATCTCTTTGTTCTAATATGAAAGACCCTTGTGGGTCCCCTTACTGGCTTCCAGGACCTCGAACATCAGAAGCCTCGCTCCGTTCCCACAACACTTTTCTCCTTGAAACGTGGGAAACCACAGGGGTCTGTGGAAGCACCGCCTAGGAAAAGCAGACCAGAAGTCTGGGGTTAAACCCACTTTTCCTGTGGAGAAAAAGGGTCTTGTACTGGAAAGATAAGATGGAGCGGGCATTGTAGCTGTTACCTAACATTTGACGGGAGGCGTCCCATCATCTTAAGGTAGTGGAAATCTTCCCCCTCAGTGTTAAAAAAGTTAAACGTGGGTTAAGCTCCAGGCCTCTGCCGTTTTCCACTGTGAACTCTTTGAGTTCATGCCATGTAGATATTGGAGAGAACGTGTGAAAAATGTGTTGTATGGATCTATAATCCAGAACCAGACTCCTCACCCTTCAGAGAACCTTTATTTTTACCTCAACAGCTCCAAGCTGTGGATCATTCACAGCCTCTCTCCTCCCAGAATTCATTTGGCTTATGATGCAAGAGGATGGACTGAACCTTGACCTTTTGACAGCAAATACATTTAATTGCACACATCTCACCAGGATTATTTGAACCGAAGCTCTAACTTCTTCAAACTTTATTTATTTATGAAGCGCTTTTCATGCTTTTAGCAACACAAAGTGCTTTACACAATAAAATCAATTA
>JBAMIG010000022.1:18915111-18926489 GCA_037177335.1 Kiunga ballochi | reverse complement strand
AGAGTTTTAGATAAATGCTGCTGAAAAAGTTCATCATAGTTTGATATGTTTGGACAAAAGGCAGAGAGCTTCTTAGCTGTCTAATGAGGAAAACAGTGTTTTGCATCCACGCGGTTCTTTCATCAGACTTAACAGTGAATTCTTTGCCATGTCTTTCCTCTGGAGCAATTCTTTGGTTGGAAGAGGAGGGAACAGTAGCACAAAGCGAAGCCCTGTGTTTATAAAGCTTTGAGGCAGAGCCAGATCACATGATCCCATGAGAGTCGGATCCGTTGTTGCAAAGTTACTTTCCCTGGTGTCTGAAGAAGGCAGCTTCCTCTGAGCTCCAGCACACATATAGTAGGCCTACTAGATCGCCACCACAAAAATCCTCTTATAGGCGACATATCATGCAAAATCCACATTTTTTAGCCCTTAAAGGGCCTATACTATGCAAAATGGACTTTTATGAGTTTTTAACCTTCTGTTTGTGTTATTTATACCTTAAAACAATCCCAGAGAGGTTTTATTTTTCATATACGTATTTTGCTTTATATGTGTGAAAAGAAGGTTTGGCTGGAGCAAACCAAACGCCTGACACCACGGTGTGACATCACACAGAGGTGACTCACCCTCCCTAACCTGATCATCAGCTCCCTGTTTGTATGTAAATTCATAACATGGAGAATGTAACCAGTTTGGCTATGTCTAGTCATGCAGTTTTGACTATTATAGTTATTTGTTTGCCACTGAAGGAATCAGCCTAATAAAATATAATCATGAACACTATCTTGTGTCGTCACACTCACAGAGGTAGAAAGAGCACGCTTTTCTGAGACGTGCACGGTGGAGGAAGAGAAACATGCAGCCGCCCGACATTGTTCACAATGAATGAATACAACTTTCAGTTCAGCACCAGGAAAATAATCAGACACAAACGTTTCCTAGTCTGTTTATTTATTTATTCATTTATTTATTTCTGCAGTCCAGCTGTTGAAAAGATTGATCTAAGTTTCTACAGATCTGAGAATAAGCAGGAATTCAGACCAAAGCATTGAGCGTCTACTTTATACACATAATAAATGAATGATTTACATGGTAAAAGCATCATATATCTGCTTTAAATCACAGATGAAGGGTGGGGTCAAAAGTGACTTTGAATGCTGTTTCAGCTCAAATCTTGATTAAAAAACTGGTTCTGACGTCTTTTTATCCTGTAATTGTGTCTTAAAATAAAAAAAAAACACGTGACGCAGAAACTTATTTTGATTCAGGGGCTTTATTTCAGTGATGTTCACCACATGTCACTTCATGCAATACACATAACAAAAGGAAAAAGCACTTAAATCCCAACATCCCAAAGAGCTTCGTATTTAACTTGTATCACTTTTTCAGCCTTTACTTTGTATTAAAAGCATTTGAAACAATGTAAGCGGTTCTGACAGCTAATCCTGCTTGTTCCACCCACATCCATGGTTTTCTTTATTAACCGTGCTGACCAGAGTTTTCTTCTTTGTATCTATAGGTGAATAAACACGGTTGCAGGTTTTCCTCCTGTTGTGGTTTAGTGTGCAGTAACCGACCCAGTACGCTGCAGTTTACCTGGAAGAGTCCACTGCGACTGTACAGAAAGTTTAGGCTTCATAGAGAGACAAAGGGAGGGAAAATCTTCACACCAACATGACGAGAAAAAAACAACAAAGCTCAACAACTGAATCCACAATTTCTACCTGATTTATTTTAACTAGTTCTGTTAGGTTCTTTTAGCTTGTACGTCTTAAATGAATATATTATTCTGACATAAATAAATTACTCGGATCATGACACACTTTACAGAAACATGAAGATGGTTCACTACGACAACGCACAAGCCGATCACGTTTTTTCCTGCAGATTTTTTTTTCTTTTTTACCGTTTTGTGACTCCGGTGAGTTCTCGTTCTGAATCATCACCCGCAGACGAGACGCCGTGTCCTGGCATTTCCACATGGGTCGTTTCCTCAGATTAACTCTTTGTCGGAAACGGGTGAAATCTTCAGTAAAGCTACATCAAACTAACGTTTCCAGACGCTTCGCATCGTCCCTTCACACTTCCTCGCTTTTCTCCTCTTTTCCACACTCGGAGAAATCGTCCTCGCTAGTGCATAGCGCGAGCAGGTAGCCTCAAAGCGTCGTCTGGACGTCTCTACACGCAGATCTCGATTGGTGTGGTCACCAGGATGCGTCCTCGCTCATTGTTGTCCCTGTTGACTCGATCGTAGCTGCCGGAGGAGGACGGCGAGCTGTTAGTGGACATGGTGGAGTAGTGGGTGTCCATCATTATCCCCCCCTTTGCTGCTACGCAGGCAGGGGACAGACTCTGCTGCTTCAGCCTGTCCACTAACACGTCCTCTTCGGATGATGACGGGCTGATGTCCAGATGAGCTGCGGCTCCTGCTAAGACGTTCCCGTTCTCTGTGTCCAACATCCAACACTGGTTGAAGTAGTTGAAAACTTCTTTGACGGAGCAGCGGCGCTCCTGCTCCACGGAGAGAAGTCTACGAAACATCCGCAGGGCTTCGTTGGTGAAGCGGCGCCACTGAGACGGAACTGTCCCCGTCCGACGGCGCTGCCAGCGGACAAACTCCTCGTAGAAGCCGTCACTTGGCATGGCCTTCTCCCAGGGGAAGTTTCCCGTCAACATGCAGAAGAGCAGAACACCAAACGCCCACACATCTGTGCTGTAATCAACGCAGAAACCCTCGTGACGGGAGGCGTCGCACAGCTCGGGCGCCGTGTACGGGATGGTGCCGCTCACACGCTTCACCGGGACCCCGGCGCGCCGCGTCATGCCAAAGTCCGACAGCTTGACCTTTCTGCACTCTGTGTCAAAAATCAGGACGTTCTCGGGTTTGATGTCTCTGTGGACCAGCTTCTTACAGTGGAGGTAGTCCAGGGCGATGGCCACCTGGTGAACGCAGCGCTTCACCACCGCCTCAGGGAGGCCCACCTGAAAGGAGAGAGCACGTCAGAAAACATAGTGAAATGACGTTCAGGTCAAGTTTGGACCATATCAATAAAAGGATTCTTTAGATCTGTAAGGTAGCTGCAGATCAAGCTCAGAGCATTACTCCCCCACCGCCGTGCTTAACAGTTGGTAGGAGGCTGTTTTACTTGGTCTGTCCAGAAATGTCAAAGTCCAGTCCTTGAGAAGCCAAGCAGGTTTTCATGTTTTCCCTGCACTAACAAACACAACTTACCAATAAAATGTTTAGAATAAGCAGGAATTCAGACCAAAGCATTGTGATTCTACTTTATACTTTATTTAATTTATACTTTATAAATTCATCATTTACATGTTAAAAAGATTTAAAAGCATAATGTATCCCTTTTCAAGAAATCCCAGATGAGTGCGGTTGTGGGTTTTCTGGTTAAAGAACAGGAGGATCTGCTTTTTTTATGTGCAACTTCACCTATAAAAGTAGATTTTAATGTTCTGGAACAAAGACACGATTCTTTGCAGCGCCTCATTTTCATGTTTCTCATATCTGTGGCTTTTTAGTTTTGATTTATTGAGAATATTACTTTCTATGCACTGCTATAAACATGAACTTTAGAATCAGATTTATATCTAAAGGAGTATTACATGAATATCAGTAGCCTAATATATGTAGATCTTTAAGAAGCAGCTCTCACCTGCGGAGGGATGATGTCAAAAAGATCTCCTGCTAGAGCGTACTCCTGAGCGAAGATGTAGTAGTCATCTGTTTCAAAGGCGATGCCGTACATGTTGATGATGAAGGGGCAGGGTGACAGGTAGAGGGAGACGCTGTACTCCCGCAGGAAGCTTCTTAGCTTGGTGGTTTTCTTCCTCAGAAACTTCAGGGCCATTTTTGTGCCTGAAAAATTGAGGACAGGGTTACGCAAGTGGTTCCTTTCCACTCTATCAAAAAGTGTTAAGGGATTTATGTCGCAGCTGCCTAATTGCTCGCTGGAAACTTAATTAAAACCGTTTGATGAATAATTAAAAATCTCCATGCAGTATTAAATCCTGATGGGTTCTGCTGGAGATTTAAACTAAGTATTTCAAATCCTTAGCCGGGCTGGTTATGGCTCCACAGCGTGGTCAGGATCGTCCTCCTGCCACGCTGCAGATGTTGGAAGGGACATTTGTACATCTGTCCTCAAAGAGTCAATGATGAGATTAGAAAACCACAGATAAGGAAATAATTTCAACAACGTGAAAGCACTATAGAAATGCATTAGGCATCCACATTGTTCTTGTCTCTCCTCAGCCTCGATGTCGGGGAGGAGAAATGAGATAAGATAAACGAGCAAACGGGGAGAAAAAGCCCAGACAACAACCTGGATAACTGCCACGTTGGCCTATAATTTCCCTGCACCAACAGTTAGGGTGTCAGTGGGGACTTCTCCAATACCATCGGATCAGCTCTGCAAAGTGCTTTGTGGGTTTTTCAGTGCAGCCACTTTAGGAAAGGTCAGGAGATGCTTTCTGTTCATTATTTACATCCATTACGAGAGGCATCAGGGACTTTCTTAAACTTAAAACAAAAATCAAGCAGCAACAGGAATTAATTTGTTTTTGGGGGACTGAATGTTTAATTGCCTGTCGGTTATGGTGTTGCTACATTTTCAGCCCCATCTTTGAGGGTTTTATTTATGTAATACAGAATTGGTTATAATGGGGCCTGTTTGTTTTTATCTGTACAGGTAGTAGATACGTGTTTGCTACTGAAAAGACATGGAAAATGTAGTTTTTCTGATCTAATATTGAATAGCTTCTGCCTTTGCACCTTTAAAACTAATATTTACAATCTCTACTTCAACTAGATGCGTTTTGAGTTGGAGAATGTTTCAATACCTGCAGTAAATGAGCATCAAACTTCAGGACCAACCGCTGCACAGAGTAGCAAGTCATCAGCGTAGAAGTGAATCTATTTTTTTTTTTGTAAGATCTGCATTTCTCTTTGTCTAAATTTCTCCTGTGCCTGACACCACATCAGATTTGTACTACATGATTAGTAAGGCTAATAAAATTTTACTTAAAACTATTTATTATCAATCAACCATTGAAAACTTTACTAGCCTGTCATATAACAAGTTTACTCTGTGCTTCAAATTTGAGTTCACTTCATGAAATAATGTGTAAGAAGACATATCCATTGAATACAATTTTGGACCTAAACTTCATAAAACATTTCACTTAATTCAAAATTAATAATTTTAAAATGTTCAAAAAGTCACAATTTGTACTTTAATTTATTGATAAACATGCCAGAAAACATATTTATCCAGTAAAATTTATTAAAAATATAATCATTTTAGTGCATTTTAGAAACAGAAATTGCTTATTTTTTCTTCTATTATTATAGTATTTCACTGTAATCTTAATCTTTTTAGATTGCTACATTTAAATGCAACCGTAAATTAAGACATTTTCTAGGCATTTTTAAAAAAAAAATTTTTAGGTAATCTGGTTGTTGACTTATGTATTTTAATTTATCTAAAGAACAAAAAATTCTCAAAAGGTTGAAAATAACATGAGTTTTATTCTTCATTTTCACTTCGGGGAGACTCTGAGTGTGGTAAACATGTTCAGTTTTCATGTTCAGTGTTTGCATGGAGGATTAGTTCTGAATCACTGACTGATATGCGCCGAGAAAAACGCCATCTGCTCAGAGTAACTTGGGTAACTAAGCTAAAACAGTGTGTTTTAGAGCAAAATGTAAATCTGACTTGCTTCTTAAGAATAAATATTTGCCCCAAAAACAGGTAGAGAGCTAAAACAGACCTCTGTCAGCAAAGGCAGAACAAAATGCATTGATTTAAAACCAAAATAAAAGCATGTAATTGATTAGTTTAGTATCAGGCATATGGAGAATAGAGAATGTATATATAAAAAATAATATAAAAACAATATCTTGAAAAAAAAAAGTGCCAAAGCAGAAAGAAAATTTGCAAAATGCACAGTGGGAGTTAATTAATTAATAAATTTGAGCAAAACAAGGTAACATAGGTCTTGGTAAGACACATTTGTTTAATGATTTTTTTTAGTATAACAAGAAATTGTGACTACAGAGAGTTTTTGTTGCAAATAAAGTTCTTGTGGATGGAAAAAGAATAAAAACTCTGCCTCCTCAAAATAAAAGCCTTTCTGCAACATAATTAGGAAGGTCAGAACTGACTGCATCATCATCCTATTTACTTCCACTGCTGACTTAATTCCAGTTTGCACTCTGGAGGGCGGGCGATTAAAGCTGCACTCGTCCCCTGATGGCGCTGAGATTGTCGCCGGTGCACGAACATTTCATGCATCTTTCAAGTGCAAACTCCAGCAGCTGAAAAAGGTCAGAATCCATCCACACGACAGGCTGCAGCCACTCAAAACAAGTTGAAGCTGAGGCTTTGTGCTCTGACAGCGAGACTACGGAGAGGCACCGGGCAGATGGCGACTTTCTTAGCTTTTAACCTTTGACGGTGCAGATTTTCTGTTAGCTGAGCGGTGAATATCAGTATCGTGACCTGTGCTAAATCCCTGCAGAACAGCAGCTGACATTACCTCTGATTTGACTGTCAGAGTTATTATTGTGGCAGGGAACAATTCAGGAGGAACATGTGCATTTCACTTTGAGTCCCACGTGCTGTAGTATAACAGCATTATTATCCTGAATCACAAACATAATCTGCCACATGCTGGATCCTTTTTAGGCCACATAAATATCAGAGATCTTCATCCACAAAGGATGAAACGAGTCCGTTTTATTTCCTTTAAAACAAAAAGGGTTGAGAGGATTAAAAGTGGCTTTTATAGTAATTTTCTCTTAACTATTGCTCATAAGCTGGTTTAGTTGGTTTAGTAAGAAAAGTAGGTGAATGGTAAAAAAAAAAAAGAATAAAATGTAAATGGGTAAATAAAAACTTTATGCAGATGATAAAAGCTTTTTTTTACTGTTGATCTGTGTTTTATTTCTAGAAAGTACAGTTAGTAATTCATTGTTTTGTTGGTCTTTATGCTGCCATATCTATTAATAAATGTATTTTAAACCATAATCTGCCAACTGAGGCTAAAACACAGTTTTAAAGCACAAAACAAAACCCAAACGGACCAAAAGCACCAGAACATGGCTCAATGTGGTTTAAAGTAGAGCCTTAGTGAAGCTTTTAGATTGATGCGCTAGTTGCAAAACCTGAATTTAAGCTTTTGTTTTGGAGTTTCGGACTTCGGGTTGAAGCAGGATGACTCGCATATAGCAGCTTCACTTGTTACCTCTGATTTTGTGGATGACCAGGTCCACCTTCCCATAGGTGCCCTTGCCCAGCTCACGGACCACCTCGTAGTATTTGTTGATGTCCAGTCTTTCCAGATTCTGTGCAGCAATCAGCTGGAGCTCCTCCAGGATGTCGATGGAGGCACGGGAGCCGTGCGCTGATGAGTTCATTGTGGTGGAGGGATGTGGCAGGATGGGCTGGGGAGGGATGGTTTGGAGACGGATGTTCCTGTGGAGCACCAAGAGCAGGAAGGAAGGCGAAGTTTAGTGACCAGCATCCACCCACATCTATTCTCACACAAGCTCCAGTAAAATCTCTGAAAATGAATGTTTGTATTTTTCCAAAAAGACAATTAAAAGCTGCAGAAATTATAACTTTTTACCATGTTTAAATTAGTTACATATTAAATTTATATCACGAATAAACACTAATATACTTTCATCTAATATCTGTCATTTAAAACAGTTTTAACACAGTAAGGATTGTGTTTTCCCTACAAATTAATGGTCTCTCCCTGCGTTTAGGAGAGTGTAATCTATATCCACTGAGGTCAGTATTGATGGTTTTGGACATTGTTTCTGCACAACACTAATTAATGTCAAACATCTATTGGTGCACCAGCAAATCAAGACACGTTTTAACTGGAAAAAGATAACATCCTAGTAGTTATTCAGACAAATATTAATGAATGGAATATGTGTCAATTATTTTAAAAATGCTATTAAAAATTTTTAATTTGTTGTCTCTATTTTACAATATTGTTGCCACTAGCAAGGTTAAACGTTTATATCATCATATAAACATAGAATGTCTTTAAACTAAAATAAATGCAGTATTTTATCCAAAATTATGCTTTTAATTATGAGAAAATGGACCTAATGTTAGCACGAGCCACAATATAATTAACATTAAGCTCAAATTTTTTGCTGAGTCACATAAAAAACTGCAGTTGGAAAGTGTGGAAATTGTTTTTATTGTAACTTTTTTCTCAATGACAAATAATTGACAGTTCCTCTGGTTTTAAAAAATCACGAAAAACAGGCAAGACTTTTGTGGCATCTTTCATGCTAGCATCTTTTCTTTGCTAATAGCTTTAATGTTGGGAGTAGAAACAAATCAACAGCTACAAAATGTATTTTTAAAAATAAACAAAGAATTAAACTAGTTAAATGTTAGTTATGCTACATTATTGACTTTGCATAAATGGGAGTCAGTCTTTTAGTTAGCGACAGCCCAAATGCTAACACCTAGCTAACATTTATTGCTAAAAATTTAATAATTTCTAACAACAGGACAAAAAAGTTATGTTTTTTTCTGAAAAGAAGTCACTCAGTTTTAATAATTTTAATTGTCTGGCTTTTTTTTTATCCACGTGATAGTTAAGCAGATATCCAACTTTAACTTAAAAACATGGTGGTAGCAGAACAGTAGTCTAGAATAAATATAAACCATTTAAATAGTGATCTACTAATAATTATAATTATTAGAAATTCTCTGCACACTGAATAAACATTTACCTCTCTACAAAAGTAGCTTTTCTCTTTCGGCACTTTCAGAAAGATGCAAATCAAAGGCTGAAAAAAGCTGCATTAGATGTGAAGGCAAAGAAACAACCTTGACCAAGGTGTTTTTCACCTCGTGCTGGATAAAGAAAATTCCTTTTAAAAAGGAGGCAAAGTGAATCTGAAATGCAGATGATTAACGCTTATCCATTATTAACCGTGTTTCTACTCCATGCCTTCCACTCAGCAGATCTGTCTCACCTTCAGTCTTCTCCTTCTGCTACTCAAACAAGCCTGTCATGTTTGCTGAGCAATCTCTGAATGACTGGGAAGACTTTGCAGCCCTGATGGCGCAGCGGATTTGTACCATCTCTCATTAACGGGGATGAGAGGGTGTCAAAGGAGATGGGATGTTGGCCACATCCTGTGCATCAAGTCCATCTGCGCCTGTTTGGCGACAGCTCCGGTCGAAAGTACGACTGAGCGTAGGGCGAGGAAGTGTGTGCACAGAGCTCAAATAAAGCATGTGAAAACACAAAAACCTAACAGCAACATGCAGTGTGTTCCAGTGCTAATCAAGCTAGGATTCATGATGCTACAATATCATTTTAACCTAATAAAAGCAATGCGGTGAAGAGGTGTCAAACTCTATTCTGCAGGTTTTGGGTTGTTTCCCTGCTTCAACACACCTGATTCAGAATATGCATAAAATATTTAGTTCATAGTAACACTTTCTCTGCAGAAATCAAAAGATTTTAAAGAGGTTTGTGTCTTTGCAAAGCTAATCTTTTTAGCTTTTATTAACATCTGCAGCAGGTTAATGCCATCATTTTGACAGGATATCCTGTGTGAATCCAGTTTGTTTTGCTGTATCGCCAAATTAATTGTTGTTATGATATTAAAACGAGGCTTTAACATCAGAAAGGAAAGCGGGCTGTTACGAAGTGACGGTGAACACAAATAGTTTGTGCTAAGCATTAAAATACAACAAGCAAATAAAAATGACGAGTCAGCTGAACCCGAGGGACTGAACTGGCTGTTTGTCACGGCTCCACTCAGCATCCCTCTGTCAAGGTCAATACAGTGCAGAGCCGATGAGACGGCCAGCGTTCAGAGCTACATACAGAAAGAGAGCACCTGCTTATGGATGGATGTTCATTTTACATCCTGCATGTGTGGATTAGTTTTAATTCAAATGCAAGCTCTTTCATGTCTCCGCTCAGTGCGAGAACGAACACATTGTGGACACAATAAATGAAAGCGATGAATGCATTTTGCATCAAAGAACAGGAGCACTTTGTTCATGCGTTACAAGTTCTGCAGATATTTACATATCCAAAGTAGCGTTGGTCACGTGGCGCAGGTTGGTGCATCAGTTCACAAAAAATAAAACATGTTTTAACACATATTTGCCACAAATGCAGGTTCAGCAACAAAAATAAATCTCTTAAGCTCAAGAAAAAAGTAGCTTTATATTCAAAATTTTAATTACTACAACTCGATAGGCTCCGCCCCCTCCCTCTCTGCTGTGCTTTGGCTTCCCCTCCGGCAGAGGCTGTAACCAAACTATGTTGAACAATGTTTATTAGAGTAAGACAAGTAAATAAAACAAGGGGAAAAGGTTGTCTCCTGACGGCTAACAGATACAAATAATTATGTTCAACCTAATGAATGTCACAAGAGTAAAGCTTTTATTTAGTCTTAGCATTAAAGTAATGCATCCAGGATAAACATTCATACATCTATTAGAGAATTAATATAAGTACAGTAATAATTTAAATTTACAGACTCTCCTGTAAAAAGATTGACTTCACAGCATAAATAGACATGTTTAAAGCCTGGTACAAGAGAAAAGAAGGTTTAATAGGTGACATTTACTCTCATGACAACTGGGAGAGGTAAATTTTTAAACTTTAAACGTTATTTAGTCTTAAAATCTGGTGTAAATATGGGCGAGTCCTTTTAATTGACAAGTATCTCATTTTTGCGGAACAAAACAAAACAGAGCAGTATCGCACTGCTAGCTTAGCTCCTGTTCCATCAGAGTTAGCTCAGTTAGCTCCTAGCTACAAGCAGCTTGAAGATAAATAGACATCAATCACCCTCCTAACTTCAGCTTTTTGCCCAATTTTTTTATTTTTCATGAGCGACAGCAAGTGACGCTGCCAAGATGGCGACAGTAGGAACCGCTAAACAAGCTTCACTTGCATCTTATGGAAACAGTCTATGTTGTAACACACAACTGTTAATGTAGCAGAGCTGCTGCCTGTGTACATAACTACTAAAATCAGATAACTAGGAGTAAAAATATCAGATTTGAAGCCTCAACACGCACTTGTTAAACGTGATAGTCTCCTTTTTCCAGTCCATTTCTGCAGAAGATGTGCGTTTGTAGTTACAAACTTTGTCACATAATGCTAACGTGGGAAGAGAGACTGCAAAGTAGAAAACATCTGAACAGTTTACTCGGTTTTTCAGGATGCATATCATGGTTTTCTGTTATCTTCTAGTTATTTAAACTGGTTTAAGAGTCTTCATGGATTGTTGTCACGAAGACGGCAATTGAAGTTTTAGTTTGTTTGTATTTATGCATAGTTTTTATTATCTAAGACACAACATTCAATTGCAG
>JBAMIG010000022.1:18856636-18873092 GCA_037177335.1 Kiunga ballochi | reverse complement strand
ATGTGACAAACTGTGTGTGAAGCCCTGTGAGGCAACGTTGTTGTGATACTGGGCTATATAAATAAAACTGAATTGAAAAACTGAATTGAATAATGGATGGATGGATTTAGAGGTTTGTTTTTTTTTGCTATTCGTTGTTTTGCTGATATGAAAAAAAAAAGTTTCCTTCTTTACTCTATAAATATCAAACATTAAAGTTTTCAGTTTATTTCTATAACTTCCATTTTATTTAAATTATGATTCTGATATTTTTGACAGTATTTTATTATACTCTGGGAAATAGTTTTTTTTATATAATTTAATAATTCATAATAATAAACATGTTACAGTATTTATGCAGCACAGGTTCATTTCCTGTTAAATCCAGACGCGTCCTGTCCACCGTCTTTTAACCACATGTTATTGAGACAAACAGTGGCTGTTAGGCGGGACTGAATATGTTGTGTAACATGTTGGAAATAAACCAGTATCGGGATCAGCTGGTAAAAAAAACAGTCTGGTCAGGCGGCGTGAGGTGACACAAGAAAGGAAGGGCTTACAGGTGAGTCCCTGACCTCAGCGCCACCATATTAAGTCTATTAGTCTGGCTGTGATAGCGTATCACTGTGTAGTTTACCTACATGCTAGCTTACAGCCAGAGTTAACCAGTGTTCCTCCTGTTAAACTGACACTTATTTATAACAAACCCAAACTTGAGCTTTTACTTCCTGTTTTATGACCACTGAAACATCCGTCCTGTTTCTTTGCTTTGACCTGTTGAAGCTCTCAGCTAGCTGCGGTGATTCCAGCATCCTGCAAAGTCAGCAATCTGCACCAGCAGGGATAACAAACAAACCGTCTTATCGCTGAGAAGAGCTACGCTAAAGCTACACGCTCTGTCTCTATGAAATATGAGCTATGTAAACAAGCCATTTAACAGCCATGTCCAGGAAACAAACCTTCATTTAAACCCTCACTGAATGTACTGATATGTTGATTACAGTACACTGGAGGTTTCCGTGGAGCTGCCTCCTCATTGGCACTGAAAACAAACAGCTCATCCTGTATGGAGGACTTAGCAGGACGACATCACCTGGTCCACACACACCTCTGTACCTCAGCTCTGAGAAATGTACACTGAACCCCCAAGTCCTTTTATAACACACAAAGCCTGATTTTCTCACTCTGGGATTTTCTCCTTAAAGTTCTTAACATAATGCGATCAATCCAGCGCTGTCATGCATTTGCGTCCACCCTGCTGTGTCTCCTAAGCCAGAGTGTCCTCACACTACCGGGGGAGACCCGATGAGGTCTGAACCCAGACATGGCAACTTCATGTTTACATATTTACATCAGAGAAAATACTCTCACTTACTATAACCCCTAACGTTAGTGCTTCTGCTACAACTACACACCATCTTTCAGTAATAAATACTTAATAAGCACCTTACTGACCTGAATCATGCAGCTATGTTTAAAGTCTTAAACCTCCTAGTCCTCATTACTTTGCTTCCAAAGAGCCAAAATATGTGTCTGGGAGTCATTTCAGTGATAAAAAGGCTCTTATTTCCAGTGTTGTGTGGGCCCATAACATGTTTTTAATCAGGTACTTTGGACCTTTCTTTACTCAGCCTATCACAAAGACAGTGAAAACCTGCCTTATTGCAGCACTGTGTGCACGCAGGTTGTCACACCGTGGCCTGACTAAAACTAAACTGGACAGGTGAAGGATAAAAGAAGTGTTAAGTCTATAAAAACTACAGCTGAGTAAGAGGATGTGAAATGGGTTAGGGCCTAAATTCAGGATCATCTGGTCTGTTTTAAATCAGCCAGATCCCTCAGGTGGGCCGGGTCAGGTCTTCTGTTCCCAGAATCAGAACCAAACATGGAGGCAGATTAGGCTCTAATACTCCTCACATATGGAAACAAGTCCCAAAAAAACGGCTTTAAACGAGGTTAGAAACTGCTATATGCTATAACTTTATTTTATGGCTCTTTGTTTTTATTCGTTGGAAGTTGGTTTAATTCCACTTTCTAATGTTTTGTCTGCACTTCTCTGTAATGCTTGCCATGTTTTATGTAAAGCACTTTTCATAGACACAGAAAGAAACCCGCCTCGTCTTGAATGTGGCATCTTTTGGAAACAGAAACATCTATTTCATGCTTTCTTGAGAATATTACATGAGGCAGAGAGGACACCCTGAGGACACTAAACCAGACAACCTGATTCAGGAAGTCTGCAAACTCACCTCTTTTTAAGGAGCTGACAAACATGTAAAGTTTTGAAAGTCTGGATGGACCAGATTAAAAGAAGGGATGCTAAATCATCTATTATCTGTAGCGATTATTCCAATGAAGGGTAGCTGGATCTATCCTGTGATCATTGGCTGAGGGGCAGGTACACGCTGGACAGGTTGCTAATCCATCACAGAGCTGAATTTTTACCCACTGTGGTTAAATAAACGATCAATAAGTTGTGTGTGCCTCGCCTGTCTGTGGCTGTAGCCCTGCAGCAGGAGGAAGTAAGGGAAATCAAAAGGTGGGTGGATGGAGTATTGGGTGGTGTTGTCGTCGCTGCTCTCCGTCTCTTCCTTCTCCATGCCGAGTCGCAGCACTTCCTTATCGGCCTCCGCCTCCGGGTCCTCTCTGAGCGCGCTCTGTTGGGCTTTGCTGGACTCCTTACTCATGGCCGACAGGTCCATCTCGCTCAGGCTCCTCCAGAACCCCATCCCCTCCACATCCTCCGCGCTGCCGTCCACGAACAGGGAGGCCACCCGGGAGCGGCTCTTCTGCAGCTTCCGGGCCTGAGCGTTGATGCCTGGATGAACAAATGGAAACTTAGGGAAACGATGTTGGCTATGTTTCCCTGAAGCACTTACAGCTCGACAAACTCTGACTACAATACTGAGGAAAATGTTTGTTTATAAAATGAGAGCCAGAATGAAAAAACTCCTAACATCAGGCTCCACTGGCATCAACTCAATACAACATAACCAGAGGAAGACAGAGGGGGAAAACGAGACATGGCCGCCTCCATCTGATACCAGCGGCCACTCTGTCGGTCTGACGTAACACAAACACCGTTCGGCTCATTTGGAGCCATTAAGCGCAGAGGAATGTCCAGAGAGTCGGGCTTCACACCCGCTGCTCTGCTGCTCTTATCGGCTGTGGAAATGGGTGTTTTCCACATTGTTTGCTGCTGCTCTGACAGACTGGGCTCTGTGCCTGAAAACCCACAGAGGTAAAGAACAACTTTCCAGCGAGAAGACGATGAAGAGGAGGAGGGTGGCTCGTGCACCACAGAGCTATGAAGACTGACTGATGGAGGAGCTAGCATGAAAAATGTTTGCTTAAACACTAAAATATATTCTCTAAATCAAAGGAAAGGTTTTTTTTTTTAATCTTAAGTTCCCTTTAAATCTGAGAGCATGAAAAGAGTCTGTTTTAAGGGAAACTTTCAGGGTGAAGCCAGCAGAGCTTAAACTAAGCAGGGATTGTTGTCTTTTTGTCCCAGTTGATTTTTAAATGAGCGCATCAATCTCAGCAACATCCATTGTTAAGCACACTCATAAAAACAATCCCCAGTAATTACCACAGTGCTCCTATAAACGTTCCTATCAGGGCTGTGATCTGGATGAAGTTTATCATCAGACCTGATGAGCGTGCAGCCACAGCGCTGGATGTGCAGAAAGAAAAAAACACGACGCAGTGAGACGCACATTCTGGCAGCTCAGCGGGAGGAGCTGCCCGGTGCCGGGACGCTTTGCAGGGACCTGATGGACCCTTGAAATGAAACAAAGATAAGAGCAGGGCTGCTTTGACCCCCCTCGATCCCTGACTGCACTTTTTTGTTTCCTCCTGACCTCTCTCACATGCTTCCATCTCTGCTGTAGCTGGTGATAAGCAGGACAATGAAGGCTGTTAGCTGGTAATAAGAGACTGATAAAGCCTCGCCGTGCGGACGTCTCTGAGAGGACTTTTATACCTGCTGTGACTGTGTCTCTATCCTTCAAACTCTGCTCTTCCACATTCGCTCGCAGCTGCATTTCAAATCTTCTGGAGAAGCCCTCCTTGGGTTTCCACAGCGACTGCAGCATGAGGGGCTTCTCGTTGTCACCCACAACTCTGAAGCACTCCCTCTTCCACTGGTTATCAGCATCTGTCTGACCAATCACATCACACAGCACATAGTCCTTGGGGTCTTCTTTTTCCAGACAGTACCTGAACAACAAGAGCAGATCTTCAGGCAGTGCTTTGGGACTAAGTTTACTCTGTGTACAGCTGGCATGGTTTGTGGATGAAAAGCAACAAATGTTTTAATCTGAGTTGAACAATAAGCTTGTAAAGATGTTGTTTGTAAAAGCACATCTTTACAGATGGGGTTAGTGGCAGTATTACACGCAAACTGAAGCCATGCATACGCCTTAATCCAGACTTTCATCTTGTTATAGAAGCTTCTCACCTCTCTAAAGCTTCCTTTACCAGCTCTTTCGCACTGGATTGAGGGGTTGCCAGCACGCTCTTATAGTGGGTCCCATGACAGATATCGCTGCCAAAAATCTTTAGGATCCCAGGGACAGACATCTGGCTGGACAGCTCAGCTGGATCGTCTGCAGACGGTACGTCTCCACCCAAGCTTCCGCCACTGCTGGTCTGGCCACGGCGGCCGCTGTCCCACAGGTTGGGACTGTGGTTGAAAACAGTAGAGAGCCTGTTGTTGTGCCGGCGGATTTTGCTCTTGGCCGGCTGCCGGACACCCACGCTCTCATTGGAGCGGACAGTGTTGTCCGATTTGTTGGATCTGAGGAGAGACAAAAGCGGGACATGTCCAAGCATGCATCATATACGTGTGGTTCTTGTTTATTTAGACCATCCTCACACTTTTAAATAAAGTAAAAAGTCTGATCAATACATTAATCTTTCTCTTGATGGAGAAACTCTGTGTTTGATTCGCTGCACTTATAAAGATATCGTTCCTGTCAATGTCTTTTTAACCTTCTGATAAAATTAAATAGTAAACATGAATGGGGTGTGAAGAAAACACATTTTTCAGTTTGTTTACTTGTTTACCTTTGCACTTAAAATAAAGAATGAAAAGCAATGTGATATTTTGCTAAATAAGATTAGTAAACAACAATAAAACAGACATAAAATGGGTACAAAAGTGAGCGTAAATACGCCTGAAATAATACTGAAACTTGTGGTTTAACTTTATGGATATATATATTTTTTTACAACAGCATGTGATGAAGAATAAACATGTTATTAACGCTCTTCATCATAAAAAACTCCATTTTAACTGAATGTTGCAATGAAAAATGTTCATTTGTTGCATTAAAGTTGACTAATTTATCACTGCTTCTGTGTGTGATTAACAGAATAAATCTCACATGTGAATTTCACCAACACTGCAGTAACTTTAAGAGTTTATTTGGTGCGTATGGAGGTAAATCAGGACACTTACTGGACAGATCCATTGCTGGGTTTCCGTCCCAGTTTGGCCAGGCGCCTCTTGGGAGAGCGGATGAGTAAACCCACAGGAAAGTTCAGGGCTTGCTTATTGACGTGGCTGCTTCTTTCCTCCGAAATCATTTTCTTCTTTGTTTGTTTTGGCTTCTACGTAAACACAACAAAGCTACCGAGAGAGGCGAGGTGACGGGAACATAGCATTCTGCGCAGCTTGCTAGCAAACCTTCAGGGAGAGAAGTTTCCTGGATAAGAAGCGCTTTCCACGAGGAAAAGTCCACTTTTATTTCCCTCAGAAAAGCAAAAGGGATGAAAAAAAAGAAGAAGAAATCCCAGATAAAAGAGAAAAGCCTCTGGCAGGGTCTCTGCGTCCATTAGAAATAACATGTGAACCGTTATTTCTTCAACGTTGTTGATTGTAAAAAGTTGAGCCGTTAGATTCAAACTTTTAAATCAGATTTTTTTTTTAAAGGATAAACTTTTAAATTACGCGTTTAAAGAGGGAAAAAATTGTGAAAATGAGTCAAACGTGGTTAATCCATTTCGGTGTGAGAGCAGCGGGAGAAGTTTCATCCTGAAACCTGTTGACTGCGACGAGGAGCTGCTGAAGGGACTGAATGAAGCGAAGCAACCTGCTGCTGCTGAGCGCGAGCTCACTTTGATCGCGACGTCACGCGCGTAACCGTTGAGGGGCGGGGCGAGTTACACACAACAGTGAAATAATGGAGTGCTATATTTGTGAGGACACACCACGCAAAAAATAGTAAATAAACTAGATCCCTTTATTTATTTACCTTAAACCCCATTGTTCCCTACAGTAAACTAGACTTAAACCTGTTACAAAAATTAGGTCTAAAACCTCAAAGTATTTTCTTTTCAAATTTAAGGTTTTAAAATTGTAAAGATTTGCGGATCAGTCTAAATGGCTATAAAAATAAAAATAAAAACTGGTTAAATTATATTTTATAAAGAAATGAAAACAATGCTTAGTTCAGAAAACCAACCAACCAAGAATTTAATGAACATAAAGTCGCCACTTGAATTTAAGGAAATAGCTCACAGTAAAAAAAAAAAAATTAAAACACGGTATTTATGGTAAATAAATATTATCTATGAAAATTATCTACATTTAAAAAGAGTTTCCTACAACTCATTTAATTCATGGAATGACTTAAAGATTAAATGATTTCTAAAGATGAAAATGTAAAAATTATTTTGAAACAAGCAGAAAGAGGATGAACAAATAAGGAGGAATATAAATGTAGCTTTTTTGTGGGTACATGTATCACATGTATCAATTTAAATGGACTTACATGCAGTGCAGTGCATATTCATTTATAATAAATATGTACATAATATAATAAATATAACACAAACAGTAAAAGAGACATCTTACATCTGCATTTATTCCCTGTTGGAAATTTTAATTGTGCGTTTTACTTTTGTTTTGTTTTTCCGTGATTGAGAAGTTCTGTTATTTATTATAATTTCCAATGTTTTCTTACATACATGTTTTTATAAAATATGTCTTTTTTCATTCAAATATCTTTAAAAAATATTTCAGATTTAAATTATCCCTATGTATATTCTATTGGATCCTTTTATTTTTACTCCACATGTGTACATATTCAAGTAATATAAAAAAAAGCAGGAAAAAAGTGAGTCTATAAGAACAAATTTCTTTAATCGGGTAATATTAAGGTCGAAATCAGGCACAAAACTATTTCCAAGCATTTAATTATCATAATATTAACAAATATCAACCTTTTCTGACACAGTATTTATCCCATCTGATTAAAGAATCGAATTATTTAATCAATTAAACCCTCAATGTATAAAACTGAGTGTTTCATTATTCCTACTACTGTATTTGAATGTAATTATACTATAACGAACAAGCAAGTGGTTAAAAATAGCGTATTTAAAAGAAAAAGATGGTTCTTATGCTGATAAATTTGTTTTTCCCCATTAGGCTACATGTCAGAGGTAGGACTCCATTTGGTCCAAGAGGCCAGTTATCCAGCAGGTTTTCCGTCCATCTTTGAACCAACACAGATTACTCAAATTAATGACTCATTGTGCACAACCTGGTTGGCTGTTCGGTCTATTTAAATGGATGGAGGTGTGTTAAAGCAGGAATACATTACCTGCACCGTATTTGTTATGGTAGCTGTTGAAGCTGAAGCGTGTGTCTGCAGCACCCCCTAGTGGCAGAAGGATGCACTGCAGCCGCGACAGAACATCAAGACATTATGAGGGTTTCATTTGTAGACTTTTTCCCAGCAGGTGCCAACACCAATAATCTTTAAAATGTGGAGTCAACGCTGCATATTTAATATTTATTTATTTTCCAGTCACCAAAGCCTTCTTAGAAGAATAAATTAAATAATAAAATACAACTTCCAACATGCTCGACAATGTCTTGCTCTGAATGTAGAAAACTCAAATCATGTTTAGATAAAATCCTGTAGGATATCCTGAACTTTGGGAATTTTGTGTGCAAATATTTCTGTGTCCACTCAGTCAGCCTCAGATGAATGACCCTCTGAATGAGGATGGACCCAAACTGTGTCTGGTAATCAGCATCCTCTCTAACAGACGTGACTCAATGGAAAAAGTCATCTGTTGTCATGAGAAGTGTGTTGTTTTCATAAGTAAATATATGTGAACAATGCTCAGCTCTGACACATTACAACATGCAAACATTTTGATGATGCTCATATGTATGTTTGTTTTATGTCCTTTTTCTTGTTTTTATTTTTAAAAGAAAGTTTGCATGTTGGTCTGTGCACGTAGCTTTCAAAGGGACTACAAATGAACCTATTTCCAAAATGCTGCATTTATGTTCCTATCTGACTGTTTACTTTTATGCATTTCTGGAAAAACACTAGTAATTCCTATTGTCCCACCGGCTGATCGCTGCAGGCTGACTGGGTTTCAGCTGGAGCCCAACACAGGGGTCCTCATGCTCACTTAGCTCACCTGCATCCCTTATGGGGACAATAGAGCCTTCATGGGCTTCCCATATGGGCCCCATGTAACAACATTTGCTCATGTTCAAACGCTTTCCCAGCCACATATTCCTGATGTAACCCGTATGGACGCTTTGGACATGCTGGGTGGGATATGGGGTCCAAATAGTTCTGTGCAACTCACCAAGTCAAAACTAACCTAAAGGCCATGTAGGAAACATGGGAAGACATAACCATTATTCGCCCAAAGTTGACATGGTAGTTCTTCATGTCATCACAAAAAATACATAACTTGTTCATTTATTTGGAGAAATGGTTAAAAAAAAAACACCAGTTGCATCTGAGTTTGTGCTTCTTGTGATTAAATTGTGGGCCATTCCACTGAATAGGTGCCATTTCTGTGCTGCAAAGGGAAATGTTTGGTTCAGTCCTGTTACTGATACATAAAGTGAGTAACAGGACTGAGTTTTAAGCAAAAACATCAAGTAAAACCTCATTCTTGTTATTAGCGTGAGGAGAAAAAGAGATTCACCATAAAGGTCTGTTTTCTAAATGAGTGACAACTAATCAATTCATAAGAGGACAGTTTGCTGAGTTGATTCTATCTTAAAGGACCAAATATGCAGAGAAATGACTGAGAGAGCGTAGATTTAGTCCTTTATGGCCTTCAGAAGATCCACATGATGCTGCTTGTTGCAGTGCACGTGACCTGTGGACCTTCTACATGAATCAGGGTAATGTGTTAGGGTAACATGAATCAAATGCACAATTTTTTTACCAGAAAAAAATTATTGTGTTTTAAAAAGGTTTTGCAATACTTTGGTGGAATGACTCTTTAATCCGACTAACATGTGGAAGTACAACCTACTGATGAACTTACTGAGCCATGTCACAGCGTTGGTGAATATGTGTTCAAGCTGTTATCTCTGCTATTTAGCTTTTATGCTCTCAAAATTTTTCTTCAGTTGAAACATTTCTTTTCAGCAAGCGGTCATATTTGCAGCCTCTTTTTACTTCTCTGCCATTATGGCATTGTTTTATTTGCTTGAATTAATGTTTGCTAAACCTGTATCACGGATTTCAAGCTGAAAAGGTGCGCGAGGAAAGTTCAGCAGAATGGTTCGCTTGTCGCAATACCACCATCTGCTGGTCATTTCTGGAAGTTCTCTTTTCAATTCATAAATGTATTATTCAAATTATTATTAATATTTCCGACCAGATTAGATAAAATTTGGTTCAGCTGCCTATTTAATTATTATATTATATATAATTATATTAATTTTTTCATTTAAAATTAATTTGAATATCTTTATGCTCATTTATGCAGCAATTTAGTCAATAAGTGTTATTTTATAACATGCCATAGAAATTATTATTACAAACATCTTATAACTGCAAAATGTTTTCATGCACAACCAAGGTTAAAAGTTAGTGATTACAGTAAAATGGGCGAAGAAATTCCATAATTGCGTTCTTTTTAAATAGTGTTTGGTGAGGATGAAGGAATTAATTTACCAAAAACTGATTTCAAAGAAATTATTCAATCATGAATGCAAAAAGCTTCAGTATGGATGTTATCACAACAGCTGCCTTCCAGCTCCACCTGCACAGCTTCTTTACAAGCCCAACTTCACTCTGACAGTCTCTCACACACAGATAAGTGTGTATTTATCTTGTGGTATTTAGTAACAGGGTTGAAGGCGGATGTGAGATATCCACCTGCAGCTGCTGCACGCAGCGGTTTGAAGATTCAGGTCAGGATCACATCTTCACATCTTTAGACAGTTTGTCACATAGAAAGCAGTCTGCAGGGAGAAGCTTCTGTCATGTTCCAGCTTTTATCCAGCAACTTTCTCCATGTTACTCCATTCTCCATCCTTATTAATATGAAGCAAGAATGAACAAAAACATCCAAATATTAAGAAACGATGCTCTGTGTGATAAGAAAAGGATATATTTATATATATATATATATATTATACAGTAACTTGTTCTTGTTAGTCATTCTTCTCTCCACATTTGTCCTTTTAACAGAGTTTCCAAATTGTTTGGGAAGGCTTAAAAATACGGATTAATGCAAAGGCTACCTATTTTAGGTGAAGTAAATGTTAAGTTTATTTGCGTCATTTGGAGTATGTAAATAGCTGTGGCTCCTGGTCACATGACCTGCTCCTGCAAAGCTTCAATGTCTGTTTTCTGCAGAATGATTTGAAACGTGGACGCTGATTTCTCATGAACCCTTTTAGGACCACGGGGATCGCCGGTGATACAGCAGTTTTCATCATTCAAACTATTTTAATGAATAAATCTGTTATTGTGGTGCTAAAAGGGTTAGTAATAAATAAATGGTGCAATAAATATCAAATGTAAGATAAAACTGCTGAAAATGGAAAAGATAGATGTGATAAAAGACAGATACGCGTTTTTCTTCTTTCTGCTTCTTCTTTTTTTAGTTTTTACAAACCTTTTTTTATTTTTTGTGAAAACATCCTTACTGTTTTAATATAAGTTTGATCATCTAAAGTTTAAATGATATTTGATACGTATGAAATGTTTTACAGAATTAAATATTCATTAGAAAACATTTTATCGCCTTGTGTGGAAGTGGAGGTAAAACTTTCTGCAGTAGGTTACAGAAAAGATCATTATGGATCATTAATGGGAATAAACACAAAGATTCAGCAAATGTGTTATTAGCTCACCGAAAACCTTAAATTTCACGAAACAGTTTATTATAATATTTTTACCAGTGATGTTTGAAGCAAACCCTGTTGCAAGAAGAGTTATTGTATCAATAAATCAGATCAAAATCAGTCAGGTGACCCAAACAAACACGTGTCTGAAATAAACAGATGAGTCTGAACATGTAAAATGAGCAAATCTGCAGACGATGACATCATGCTCTGATGTCATACATCGTGAGGCGTACTCCTGAGATGCTGGAGCACAACCTGAAGAATCAAAAAAGCTTCTTACAAACAAAAAACAGATCTGCAGAATCTGTGAGGACTCAGCCATTCAGCTGTATGTCCACTCAGACATTTCTGAGTCCAGATCTGGACCAATCACACACATGTCGGGTCCAAATATGGCTTTTACAGGAAACACAAGCTGGAGGCTTTGACAGGAAACAGATCACGTGCTTATGATCAGACATCGGTTCTGAGCCAAACATAATATTTCTGCACCCATCACTTCTTCTTGTCAAAGCGGAGCTTCCATTTGGGTCAGCTCAGCTCAGGCCTACAGGCTGCAGCCCTGCAGGTGTTCACAACAACCTGCACTAACACACCTGACTCACACAAAGGAGTTGTTATGTTTGGCACAAGTGTGTTGAAGCAGGGAAACATTGAGCTGCTTGGGTTGGATTGCTTTTAGCTCCTGCCTCCACAACAATGTCTTTAAACTGATAAAACGTTTATATGATGGAACAAATCAGTGACCTTTCTGCGAGGCTGCCACTACACCACCATGTTGTCCATGGCTTCCTCCTGCAGTGTGTTGGTTCCCAGTCCTGGTCCTCACGTCCCACTAAGTAAGTGTTCTTACTGCAGCCCACCAGGTTCAGAGTAACATCCTAATCATGTTGCAGCCTGTAAATTCAGGAGTTATAGGGTTACCTCTGCAGACATGAGGATCAGAGAGGAAGAAAGAAGTTATGTCACCATCCTTCCCTGATTGTGGGAAATCATTGTTCTGATGACTACAAGAAGAGGTTTTTTCTTCTTTTCTTTTATTCACGTTATAATTTTAAAAGTTTTTTTCATATACTGGTTGAAATAAATAAAAGAAAAAGAGTTTTACTCCGTTTTGTTACGCGCCGCTTCTCAGGTGTGGTCGATAGGGGGCGCTGTGCGCAGCCGCAGAACTGTAAGCCATCAAACGGAAGTTCTGCGCTGCGCTTTGGGGACAACAGGTTCTGTTAGAGCTGCATCACCCTTTCTGGCATTCTCACCCTCCTCTGTCTCCGTCTGCAGCAGGAGCTTTCACTCTTTCAGAAGCGCAACTCGGATCGGATTTGCGGAGGTTTTCTGCGCTGTCGGATATGCCGCTGCGCTCACGCGGAGGGAGACGCTTCCAGGCTTAGAATAATCCCCCCAAAGAGACCGAAAAGCACGGAGGAGGAAAGGTGAGCTGCATCTGGTTCATTTCAGGAATAAAACACACATAGATAGTTATTAAAGTCCAAATAATTGGATTTAACAGCAGTTAACTCCTCTTCCTCTTTCTTCCTCGCTACTCCATCACACATGAAGGCTTTTTTAAGTTTAGCCACTTGTCAGGATATTTTTAGATTAATTCCGTGCTTTGGAAACATTTTGTCAGGATATTTTTAGATTAATTCCGTGCTTTGGAAACATTTTGTGCCCTAAAAAGTTTTAGGTTGTGCTTAATGAATGAATCCTTTCTGCTTTAGAAGCTGCGCCTCAGTTTCTCCTCCACACGCGCAAAATCTTCATCCCGCTATTTAAACCTGGCTTGTTTGTTCCTGGGCTGCATGCTCATCCATTCCTCACTTTGGGGAAGTTGTTTCAGGAGTTTATTTGCGCCAGTAGCGCGTGCACGGTGGGGGTTATCCTGCCTGCGCGTGGGCACCATACAAACCAGCATCTGCCCCCTGAGGAGGAAGTGAAGCTGGTGGGCCTTCATCATTTAAGCCCAGAAACATGTCGGAGCTCCTGAAAGGTTCAGGTCCGGTTTGGTGGGTGATCCCGCTTTGTGTGTGTGTGTGTGTGTGTGTGTGTGTGTGTGTGTGTGGGCCCACTCTGGGCCAGTTTGCAGCTGGATTTGCTTCCAGTGATGCAGATAAACTGCATAAAAAGTGAAGAATGATCAAAACAAACAGGATATGTTTAGTTATTTTCATGCAAGATAAACGTTTCCAAAATAATAAAAGCAAAGAGATTCCACTTTATCATCACATTAATATCAGTATTAACATTTACTTCCCTCCTGTACTTTCAGTAATTTTATACTAGCAGGTATGAATTATTATTCATGCTATTTTGTGCTCATAAATGATTATTAGCTGATCATTAATGAAAAAAATAACATCTCCTTTATGGTTTCCAGGCATTATTTCAGCAAAAATAAGATAAAAATGCTCAAATTTAAGAGAAAAAAATGTAAACAGTTTTTTTCAACTGAATCTCAAATAAAAAACATAATTTATGAATGAATGACTGAATCTCTTTCAGGCTGCCACAGAAACCTGAATGTCTTTCAGGTGTCTTCTTAAATAAAATGGTGTCTCTGTTTCTGCGACACAAGCATCAACATGAACTTTGCATCTGCATGTCTCTGCACACGAAGCAACGATGCAGGTGCATCACCGTGAGATGCACAAAAAAAAGAGCTGAAAGAACAAATCCTGCTGCCATGACACCCAGTCTGTTACTGAAGCTGTAGCAGAAAAACCTCCTTCATCCCTAAAGAGACCATATATATATATATATATATATATATATATAATCTCTGACGGCTTTAGAGAAACTCTGTGGACTCGATGAGCTCCGGTTGGATCAGCATTTGCTTTGCTCTTCCTCCAAACTGGTCTCCAGTTGGAACAGACCTTAACACGTATCAAAGCATTGTGGTTTTTCGTTGACAGCTGTTGAACCAACAGATAAGAGAAAAAGTTCAAGTTGATGAGGATGTTGATGAGGAGGAGAAATGAAACACAGTTGAAACCAAGCAGGAGTCGTTCTGTGTGGAGTTCTCTCCAGATTCTCCCTCCCAGTTAATCCTCCCAGTTAAAACACACAATGTTGCATTCAGTGGTTACTCTGAACTTTCCCTACTGGTTATTTGTCTCTGGGACGGATCGGTGACCAGCGTCGTGCGAGCTTGGTTTATTTCTGACACGTTCAAAGCCAAAAAGCATCTGAACAAACTGAATAAACAGAAAGTGAAGAGAAAATGTTTCATATAATTTAAATAAAATATTGTTTGTCTTTTTTTAAAGCCAAAATTAGACGGTTTAGACGTTTTTAGCCAAAAAGCGCTCATGTCCATGGTTTAAAATAAGTAGATTTTAATGCTTCTACTTGTCTAAACATGACTTTTACTTCTTAACACCTGAGTTTTAAGGCTGCAAACTCAGGAAACTGGTTTGGTTTATGTCACTGCAGAAAGGCTGACCAGCTCGCTTTGTGGTTTGAACTTTTAGAAGAAGCAAAGTGAGCTGCTGGAGCTGCTAGTTTAATATTTAAGATAAAAAAAAGGACATGACCGAGAAATAAAGTTGCTCCATTTCTAACCAACAGCAAAGCGGATTTCCATCCACACTAGTGTGCCTAAAACGTGTCTTTACATTGTTTATGATGCTTTTTATTCAGTGAAACTAAGCAGATGAGGCGTAGTGAAGAATGTAAAGTAAACTAAACCTACATTTTTCTTCCATTAACTTCTGCAATAAAACAGCCGTGCTACATTATGGGTGAAAAAAAAGCAAAGCGTGCACGTCAGCAGAGAGGTGTGAAGCAGCATCTCTCTACATGTCCATCTAGCATTGCAGAACTACATGATGAAGAGCGCTTCACTGCTCCCTGCTTTCATCCGCTTTCCGTTTGGATTCAGAGACATTTTAATTCCCCCTCCTGTGATTCAACCACAGAAGAAGGGTGATTATAAAAGCAGCTGTAAATCACACACACACACACACATATATATATATAGCTATATAACCCGGCTCATAGGCCAGTCATCTGCCTCCTATGAAATAAACTCAATTACATTCAAATGTTAGCTAACTCAATGTATTTATCAATAACAACACACTGTAAATAAAAGAAAATGTCAAATAAAAGACTAATACATATAAGAAAAAAGTATCTACAAGAGTAAAAGAAGTACAAGCTGCATGTGTTTGGTAGAAGTAATTTACTTATATTTGTAAGGTTGAATTTTACTAAGAACAACAGAAAACTGGTCGGTTCTTAAATGCATTTAATACAGGCTTTATCAGTTAGAGTTAATAATAATTAATAATTAATATTTATGATAAATGAATATTTCACATCAGCTGCCATCATGTCTTTACGTTTGTTTCCTGTTTAAAATGCTCATGTTGTGTTTAATCAGCGTCCACGATGTGATGATAAATATTGTGTCATTTTGTCCTGACATTTGTCTTCCTCCTGCATGAGCTGTGATGGCTCTCACGGGCTTAGCTGTTATTCAGAGATTTGCATTAAAGCTTTGATCAATTTGATCAAGTTTAGCCGTAAAACATTTTCTAGTAAAAGGAGAGTTTAGCTTTTTCAGCGAACTTACATTCGTTCTTCAAAACAATCTCAGATTGAACGTGCATAATAGACTGATAAGAAATAAAATGCGTAAATCATGTGGTTGTGGAAAGGTGATGTTTAGTCCTAACCTGTTCAATCAGAAAAAAGTTTTTCCTGATGGTAATTCTTGCTGTTGCCGACTGTCTCATGCTTGCAAAGAAGCTGTATCCTGAATCAGAAAAAAAATCTGATACAACCTGTTAGCTTCTAAGCTAGGCACCTTTTTAATCAATTAAAATGTGATAAATACCATTACACAAAATTTGAACTGGACTTTATTAGCTAATATGATAAAACAGAATAATACTTTCTGTTGTGTTTTGACCAGACTTTCATATTTATTGTTCATATGCTAGCCTATTAGCATTAGCTGCATGACTGGTTTAAGTTAGCTAGCGTTAGCTAGTGTGAGGATATTGATCAAGAACAGCGATTTTGACACTTATGAAGGAACAATCATCGTAAAGTGAATAAGATTTAAAGTTAAAACTGTTCATCCTATGAACAAAAATAGTTTTCTTGAAAATACATGTAAAATCCTGACTTTCTTTTTGAAAGATAATCTCCTATGTTACTTAAATTTAACATTGCCTTAGAAATGAATCTTTGCTACAGTTTAATAAACCTTTCTTTATTTCCAGTAATTACATAATCAGTTGTTGCTGCTTTATTATTTAAATTACTGCAAGCAGATTTGCAAAGCTACTGAAATTGAATAAAAGAAACCTTTTGGCATAGAAAGACTTTTTT
>JBAMIG010000022.1:18844693-18849499 GCA_037177335.1 Kiunga ballochi | reverse complement strand
TCCTCTCTCTCTTTACCTCGCCCCCCCCTCTCTCTACCTTATCCCCATCTTTCTACCTCGTCCCTTTCTCTACCTCGTCCCCTCTCTTTACCTCGTCCTCTCTCTCTTTACCTCGCCCCCCCTTACCTTATCCCCTCTCACTATCTCGTCCCCTGTCTCTACCTCGTTCTCTCTCTGTAATAATGAGGAAAACCTTTTTTTGTGTCGCTGTGTTTATATATTTGACTG
This sequence comes from Kiunga ballochi, assembly GCA_037177335.1. Classification (NCBI taxonomy): domain Eukaryota; kingdom Metazoa; phylum Chordata; class Actinopteri; order Atheriniformes; family Pseudomugilidae; genus Kiunga; species Kiunga ballochi. Next base: position 18,849,271 of record JBAMIG010000022.1, on the reverse strand, counting down.
TCTGAGTTCCTTTCTGCTTGAAATCTTAAACCAGTAAAACTACCTTTCTGGTTTCATTTTCAGCCCCTAAAGTCTGAAAATTTGACCCAGTTGAGGTTTGATGTGTAAAAGGACGTCCCTCCACAGACTTCCTCTCCCCACTAACGTTATCTTCAGATGATTTCATATAATTACGTTTAACCTTTAGTCCCAGCACCACCAGCAGTATGTAGAACAAACACCTGATAAAAGTTCCTGTGTGTTGAACTCAAACACAACCCTGATGATGCTGCGTTCACTGTGCCTCAGAATTAAAACACTCATTAGCACTCATCAGTGTTTTCGTAATATTTTATGTGACTTAATCATAAATAAAGATTCCTGGGTTGTCATTGAATGCATCATCAGGTGAGCAAACAATGAGATCAGTTCTTTGACACTTTCTGGCATTTCTGCCCTTTATTGAGGATGAGGAGGGAGACGAAATGGTCTCGGACAACATTAGACCTGGTTCAGAACCAGAATCACTTTAATGGATGTATATATGTAAGACATTTAGTTATATATTTAATTCAAAACACAGTTTATTGTTAGTTAAATCTGCAGGACATGAAAACTTCTCAGGTCAGCCGTTTATAAGTCCATCTTAACATTAGGGTTACCATGGTAACGTGGTTTATTGATATAAGTTTATTGAAGGGAAGACAGATTGTGTTGTGAGTCTTTCAGACTAATATGATACATCACGAATGCTAATTAGGTCTGATAAAGAAGCTGTCGGGCATGTGGGTCTGGTGTTTTCAACACAGACGTTCATTTAAAACGTCCTCTGCAGCTGAATGAGTTTGTTCAAGCTGCATGTGTGACCATGGAGATGAGGTGGACCGGGTCCAGGACATAGTTCAGCTGGTTGCGGTTCATTTGCGAGCTCATACAGAATGAAAATGTGGGCACAGATTCTCACATTACTGCAAAGAAAGGCACATTTATCCCACGTTTAACTCGCACCCTCGCTTTGCTGGTGGCATGAGGGCAGATCTTCATAAAACTCACATTCAGATTTCCCCAAATGAAGTTTCACATCCGATGCAAGTTAAGAGCAAAAGAGGAAGAAGTTGAGTTTCTGTTAATGAGTAACTAGTCACTGAGGGAAGGTGGTGTTATGGTGGGGACACGGAGTCAATAAAATGATGTTTAAAGCTTTAAAAGGTATCATGAAAACTGTTCTGCAGCGACGCAGGAAGGATTCCAGGAGCGGACTCATTCAGAGTTCAAGAAGGGGATTTTATTAGTGCTTTCTGTTTCCAGTGATCTGTTGCAGGAAGTTCAGGTTTACAGGCAGGCAGGAGGGAAGCAGACAGGGAGAATACAGGAAAGGTTACAGGACTGATAATTCACTCTGGGTAAACAACCAGGAGCTGAGAGCGGTTACCACCAGGAGCAATCCACGATCTGGTGATGATCAGCAGGTTGGACTGCTTTTAAATACAGACCATGCTGATTACCAGATGTTGCTTCATCCACCAGCAGGTCGACAGCGCCCACCAGAGAACAGCAACCAGAACAAAAACACCAAAAGCTCCTATCAAATGAGGGATATCTGAAACAGTTGTGCTTAAAACAGTTTAACGGATCAGGAGCAGCTTATTTCTTATCAAACTGATGATTTGGTTGTTTTTTAGTCACCAGTGTGTTTATCATAGCAGTGTGATTCTCCAGTCAGCGTTGTTCCCCTTCACAGTTTAAAGTGTACTGCATCAAAAAAAGCAAAGAGACCAACTCTGACTCACCTTCCCTCCCATCCAGCCTCTTATATGAGCTGCAAACTGCACTGGCTGGTCAGTACGGAGACACGTTTTATTAAAACATATATTAAGACAACATTTAATAAATAATTACACAAATAAATTCAACATTAAAGAAATAAATCCATAAATAAATAATACCCAAATAAATACAACTTTAAAGAAATGAATACAAAATTAAATAAATAATACACAAATAAAAACAACATTAAATAAATAATTACACAAATTAAAACAACAATAAATAAATACAACATTAAATAAATAAACAGAACATTAAATAAATAAATAAATAGAACATTAAATAAATAAATCAGCCACCGTATGTTTGTTTGCTCTCGGGAAACTTCTAATGAAACCATCTCACCTTCATGGTTTCTGTTACTAAACAGCATTAGTGATAATGCTTGATGTACACCTGTGTTTCAGTTCAACCGTTTAATTTTACCCACAAATCTCAGCATTTTAAAGCTTTTAGAGTCAAAGTTGCTTCATTTTTTACATCTTGCAGCTTTAAAACGCGGCTCTTCAGTCGGACACACACAGTATACACAAAACATTTTTTTATGATTGTTCTAATCAATTAAAATAAAAAAAAAATAGTATTTCCTACCCCTGACAAAAAGAAATGGTGACTCATTAAGTCATAATGAGATCTTTTATTATTTAAAGACCTTTTTTTAAATGATATTTCTGATATTTTAATAAATATTTTGATTTAATTTAATTTAATTGGAGAAAAGAATTAAATAACTATGTAACAAAGGTTCCAAAGCTAAAAAATATCACTCAAAAGACATTAAAATACCTTTAATTTTGCTGTAAAAGGGGGAAAATGGAATCTCTGTGCCAGAATAACAGAAAGTGTACATTTAAATGCCTGAATGCACGTTTGTTTGGTAGAAATATTACATAATGGCATCAGAGAGGTGAACCAGCAGCTGGAACACGGTTTTAGTTTTCATAACTCCTGCAGGCAGAAGCTCCGGTCATGGAAAGCATATCGTTACTGCAGTGCTATTTTCAGTCATTGCATATTGTTTCTAATGTTTAGCTTCTCTCCTCAGACATGAAAATGATGTCCAGCACTTTAAAGTGATGCGGGACAGGAAAGGCCAGTACTTCCTGTGGACTGAGAAGTTCGTCTCCCTCAACAAGCTGGTGGAGTTCTACAAGACCACCTCCATCTCCAAAACCAGACAGATCTTCCTGAACGACAGCAGCGCGGAAAGCAAAGGCCGGCCCACGACCCAGGCAGGATTAACTCCCCTGTTTGATCCCGTTTTGTTACAGACAAAACGTTACTGGCTGATCTAAAGAAAGAGACAAACTTTTATTTCCAGATGCTTCACAAACTGCAGCTGTGATGGTTTGTGTTCAGGCTTAAAGAACGATCCCTCAGGTCACCAAAACGATAAGAAACTAGAAGCGATGTGTGCAGGAGGAGGGTGAGGGAGGAAGTGAAAGCTAGAAACGAAACGCTTTAATGACAGAAAGTTATAACAGGAAGAAGATGTAGAGGAGGAGTGCAGCTTCTCTGTGGTAAATAGACTTATACAGCACTTTTCACTGCTCACAGTGCTTTACACAGCGCTTTGACCTGTGGTGAGGGGAAGCCTGGAATCAAACACCCGATCTTCCTTCTGAGCAAACAAGCATCAGATCAGACTCGTAGGTTTGTTAAACAGAAATATCTGAAGTTGTTTGTTTGCTTTTGTTGCTACGGCGTCAGAACATTGCAGCGATGAAGACCATCCTCCGTCTGAGCGGTTGGTTGTGCAGCTTTAAATACATTTTACACAAGAAATACAACTTTCATCCATTTATTTTCCATACAGCTTCCTCCAGTTCAGGGCTGGATTTTGTCCCAGCTAACAAAGGGGGACAATGACTTAATAAAATTATTAGATAATTAACAAACAGCAGGTTAAAAACATCTAACATCCATTTTTAAACCTTAAAATTGAGCCAAATTAATAATAATTATTATTTATTAATGTAATTCCTTTATTAAGACACAATTTTTTTTCCAAGTATTGATGATTTTTTAAAAAATCTTTTCAAACTCAAACCTAATTTTTTTTATTAATAATATTATTATCATCTATAATAATAGTAATAAAAATATTATTATTGATAATAATCCTGTTTATTTTTATAGCACCAATGGACAAAAAAGTTATAAAAAAATAATATATAAATAAAAAAATAATCAAAAGAAATTAATTTATTAAAATAAATTGGGTCTGTTCTTCATTTGTTCATTTATTATTAAGTAAAAAATCAGAAACGTCACAGTAACCAACTTGTTTTACATTATTTTAGAAATGCTAAAATCTGGCTGTTTTTGCTGTTTTGATGAGAAAATCAGAAAAACGAGCGTCGGGCAGAAAATGACTTTGCTTTCTGTCGGATTTCTGCTTTTCTGCAATAAAAAGCCAGAGACGGAAAGCAGTGAACAGGTTTAGGATATGAATAATTTTAGTGGCTAAAACCGATTTTTAGCATTTTCCCTGCAGGTTTAACCTGATTTTTCAGTTTTCTCCCACCTAACCTTTAAAACTAATGTATAAATAGTCTTGCCATGTTTATGATGCACCCATCGATGTGTTCTGCTTCCTGTTTGCTTTCTTCCTGCAGCTGAAGAGGGGAAGTTTGCCTGAACAGTCTAACCCGGCTGCATCTATCGCTGCATCGCCCCGTAGAGCTTCAGACCAGACTCACAGTCAAATGGTACACCTCACTGTTCAGTCTGATCACACACCTGATTAGTTCTGATTATAGCAATATTAAG
>JBAMIG010000022.1:18837193-18842193 GCA_037177335.1 Kiunga ballochi | reverse complement strand
GACGACGAATCAGATCTGTTTCTCTGGTTTCAGCCCAGCAGGGAGGAATTTCATGGAAAACAACCTGAATCTAGTTTATATTTGTTTTTCTACAGATGAAATTTGTCATTTATTCTGTTTTTACTGCTGATATAATCTGATAAAGGTTTACTTCGGTCATGTGACAAACCTCCAGCTTTATGGGGTTATCAGATAGTATCTGATGTCTTTCCTCCTTCAGATTGTTTTAACTGCAAACTGCCAAAACTTCAGCCTTATGAAGGTTTTCACAGATTAGCAAACCATGTGGATTTAATCTGCAGCAGCTGGTTGACGTTTACTCTTTTATAATGTCTGTTTAAGTTTATGTAAATATGTTTCTGCGTCCTGATACACAAACCTGAGACATGAAACGTCACTGTTTAACGGGTTTTCTCTCTTTTTAAATGTATTTGTTTTCAAAGTTTGTTCAGCTGCATAAAGTTACAAGGACTGAGACGTGTGAGGATGGTTGACCATCAAAATAAAAGCTGAATAAGTGCCAGTTGTCTACAGTGACTTTTGCCTGTTTACTGAGCTTTTACCTGATTCAGGTTTACTATTTTTATCATAGATAGCATCCCGATTCAAAGACAATGCTCTGATAGTGTCACAGATACATTTTATTTAAGATTTCCTGGAAAATATTAGCTCAGTTTTTTTCAAATGAAGAGGTTCAGAGGCATGAAAGGACACAAATAAGGGATTCTCTACAGGTTTTCAAAGCCATTCTCCTTCATTTCTTCTCCTTTTGTGAAACTCTACACTTCCTGTTTCCCACCAGGAATGCTGGCAAATTTTTTGCTTTAAGCCTAATATTTGTAAAAAAGATGTCCGTTTCCTCTGGTGAACCGGTCCCTACGTCTCCTTTGGTGATGCGTACACCTGAAAAAGCACCTTATGAGCGAGTAAAAACATTTAATGATATTTCAGAGGTTATCTGATTTCCACGAGCAGTTTTTTTTTTTATCATGGTATAAATGTCTTACTTAAGTCTGAGGGAATAGAAACACAGAAATGTAAGGATGGGTAGAGGACATGGTAATTCTAAAATAATTTAATATTTTCCCACATTTTTTCCCATCATTCCAACAACTTTACCATTCCTTTTGTCGCAATCAAATGAAAATGAAAAGTTTCTTTTCTATGAAATAGCAGATTATCACAATGTGTTGTTTATTGTGGGACTAAAATATGTCCTGTTGAGCTTTGTTAATCATGTTTTACATGCCATCCTTACTTTTTAAAAATGCTTGTCTAAGTTTTTGGCACACTGCAAAAAAACTGCATTTTCCAAATATAAGTTATTTCTTTTTTTGGACTGTTTTCCACTCAGTCATTTTACTTCTCATGGAACACTGTTGGAGTAGGCTACATTTTTAATGAAAGCGATTTCCAAATTGAACTTTTTAAAATAAATTATTTCTGTTTTTACTCTTTTTTGCATCTAATTTAATCACTTTAAACAGCGTTTTAGTGTCCTTGGCGCAAACACACACCACTTTATTTTGAAAGTCTTTCAGGTGGAAAACCTCCATGAACGCAAACATCTTCTTTTTATACCTTTAAGCTCCGCCCACTGCCTCTACCTGCGATCCTCTCGCACCTGTCGGCACAGGTATCGCTGCTCCGTGGAACCAACGGAAGACGGCTGCAGGAGAGGAACCACCTTTCCCCGGTCATGGCGGAGTCCCAGTTGGTGTGCATGGACGATGAGCACGTGAACGAGAAGGTTCCGGAGACCCGGCCGGAGTTTTACTACAGTGAGGAGCAGCGCGCGGCTCTGGAGCAGCTGCTAAGGAACGGGGACGGAGCCTTCAAGATGCGCCTCCAGGAGGACAACACCAAGGACTTCCTGTGCGCCAGGGAGGTGAAACTCATCCGGAAAACGTTTCAGGAGTTTGAAACGGACAGCGAGTCCGAGTCCGAGCAGGAGAAGCCCAAAGCGACCTCCAGCGCGGACTCAGGGGTCCACTCCACGTACTGGCCGCAGATGTCCGATACAGAGGTGCCCTCTCTGGACATCGGCTGGCCGGGCAGCAGTGGCGTTTACAAGGGGGTGACCCGGGTGTCCGTATACACACATCCGCCTAAAGAGGCAGGGCCGCACATCAAGGAGGTTGTGAGGAGGCTGATCCAGGGTTCTCACAAGGTAAATGATTTAATCATAAGAAAAAGGAATATGTAAACTGCTCAAATTAACTTTTTTTTTTTTTTATCACATATCCTCTTATATTTCTGGATTGCTTTAGATCTTTAGGTTTCAGTTCCTTAATATTTTTTTCTCTTTTTGTGTAACTTGTAAAAGTTAATTATGTCAATAGGATAAAACTCACCGAATCACCAAATGAAAGAATAACCAGAATAATACTCCACACCACACCTGTTCACTTCTCAAATTCAGAGCAAATCTTTCACTAGCCTAAAAAATGAATATTTTTTGTATAAAGGGTGATTTCTTGCCCTTAAGCAAATTAATCAGTTTAGTTTTTTCAGTGAGTTTACACCTTTGAGACCTTTATGAGATCAATGTCAGGAAGTTAATCTCTGGAGAGATAAGCAGAGGTGTTAAGAGATTGCTGGGTTTACTAAACCTGCAAGCTTAAGTTGTGTAAATGCTGCCGTCTGATTTTAATTTGACTGCAAATGAAAGTCCCTGACCTGGTTGGCCCTGAGCCGAAATAATAACGGAGAGAAATTCCTAATGATCGACTGCAGGGGATCAGGTGACTGCTAATGAGCCAAAGACCTTCCAGGCTTGGACTATTACCCTGAATCTGAGCTGAATGAGCAGGAAAACTGTTTGGTTTTAATAATTTTTGATTGCTCCACATGCCATTTATCATATTGAAGTTGAACCATAAAAATATGAATTTTTTATGTTTAACAATGACGTAAACTGAAACAATTCACAGATAATCCCTTATTGAGACTTTTACTATCGCTGTTTGAGTCATTTTTAAAGCAACTATTCAGTATTTATCTATTTTAGCAACATTATTTATTTTTTGTTTTGTTGCAGCATATTTTAAAACATTTGATCAACTGAGCATGATTTTAACTAGGGATGCAAAATATTTATCGGACAGATAAAATATCACCCGATTTGGGTTATTTCTTTCACCGGTCCAACAGGTACATTTTCCCCATTAAAATCCCCAATATTTAAAAATGTGGGGTTATTTTATTCAGGCAACGTAGCCATAGAGCAGGCCAAGACGTGCAGGTTATGTGCATCTTCCTAACAGGACCCAGGCTTGGCCCTATCACTGCCTGACTAATAATGAGCAGCACGCTCGTATCTTAGCAGGAGATGAAACAGCATTTCTGGGAATTCAGAGAGGAAGGAAGAAGATTTCAAGTTTTAAAACAACAAATCTAATAGTTCACCTTAAAAAATTATCACTGCAGTGAAGCAGAACAGAGAAAATATTAAGCTGCCGTGGTAGCAGCTAGCAGTAGCAGCTAGTGGTATCTGCTAGCATTTGTAGCTAGCGATGCTAAAGCTAAAACAACACAAAGGGTCAAGGTTTTTATTAAGAACGTTGTAAAAACTTTTTAGGAGACAGTGAGAAGGTTACAGAATCCACCTAATGTTTGAGAATTAACTTTGTTTTATATATTTGATTACATTTTATATTTTACGCTGACATGGTAGCCTACATATAATTTCATATTTAAACACATACTTTGAAGACAAGTCGTTTATATTCTTACAGAATTTTCAAAGGATGCACTTTGTTGATTGAATGACCACATTTTTGTGCTACAACATAAAAAAATAAACATTCGTAGAGCCAAAACTGTAAGTATGAGTTTTCCAATATTAATATAAAAATATTGGTAACTTATTAGTCATGAAAAGCAGAAAAATAACTAGTATCAGTTGAACTTTTTCATATCATGCATCAGTAATTTTATCTTTTAAAATTGATTTCTGTTCACCATGTCCACAATTTAAAATGAGAAAGTTTGCATTATTGGTGGTTTTTACTGCAATATCTGATTTGTCGCTCATCTCTAGACTTTATCTGAATATTTAAACTGATTTTATCATCTCTGGCAAAGTTTTAGTTACGTTTAACCACATTTAAAAGCTTAATGCAGAAATAAGCTTGATGTGCATGTTTCTGTTCTGTTGGGAAGCTTTAGTTATTTTGTGTTTGATATGTTTGAGAAAAATTCATTAAAATAAAGGATAAATGTGACATTTTAGCCTGTTTTTCCTCTGATGCAGGATATCACAAAGCTTATGACTCCACACAGATACCAGTCATCATTTTCAGCTAAAACAATCCAAACAAATTGCAGTGGCACTAAAATTTTTGTTTTGCTCTAGTTTTGTTAAGATTAATGTCCAAACTTGAAGCAACAGTGGATTAATGGGCTTTATTTCCATTTACAGAGGAACGTGTGCTTAACCATATGAGTGAAATTTCCTCAGCCCTTATAAAGCCTGAGCGGGTTGATGGAAGACCACGTGATTGAATCGTGGTAACGTTTTGTTTTTTAATCTTCTGTAAATGTTCAACAGCTCTGGGTGAAATATGCGCACTGTGGGGATTCCTAATGAGACAGAATGACTCCCATCTAATGGGGAAACAATGTATGACATTCAGACAAATAAAATTTATTTTTTACCATTTATTACTGAGTGAAACCAACTGTCCTGGTATCCATGATGATGGACCCTTCACGCATGAAGCCCCCCAGAGGGCAAATATTAATTATTTAACTGCTTACTAGCTTCATGAGCAGGTAAATAATTCAGTCATGAAAATGAACGGAAATGGGATTTTATCTAATTCTTCATCAATAAATCACATGAACACAATAACCCAAAGCAGCAACGTGGTGGATATCCTCTGCTTCCAGAAAACCTCTCAGTCTGCACTAAAGCTTGGAACATACTCCACGAGAAGCGAGAACTGAGTTCTTGTTCTTGAGGTCGCAAGAACAAAAAAAAAACGTTCTTGTTCGGC
>JBAMIG010000022.1:18820344-18831386 GCA_037177335.1 Kiunga ballochi | reverse complement strand
CAGACCTCTTTTATTCCTATAAGAGGTTTGTATATTCTGAGGTAACCATTCAGTAGAGATGCAACAGCAACAAGGTTGACTCCAAGAATCTCAGTAGTAGTATTTTATGTAGATATGATTTAACAGTATTCATTTAATATTTGTAGAAGTCTTTTCATATAAAAATTGAGGTGGGGAGGGGGTTGCTGTCCCCTAGAAGAGCTCTGTCTAGCAACGCCCCTGGTACTACATAATTCCCACTGTATTGTGTTCATAAACTACATAGACTATGAAAAACGTTTCAACCAAAGAGAAAAAATGATCACTATAAGTCTTCATCGCTGATCACTGTGGGGCCGGACATTCGAGTTAATTAACAACTTTAAATTTGTTTATTGAACGCAGCTTCCTCAGATTAAAACGTTTACCTCTGGTTTATGGCTGGCTGTAGGGATGATAAAGAGTCTTGGGAACAAAAGTCAGTAGCTTGTTTGTTTTCAGTGTTGACTTGACAAGTTTTTCACAATTAGGATGTTTTTGCTATTCAGAATAAAAAAAGCAACACTTTTTGGTGGCACTTTTCTGCTACAGGATCAGCCTGTTTGGGACTCCTTCCTTAGGCTTCCTGTAGCAAATCTATTCATTGTTTTATTGTTCTGTTTTTACAAGTTCATTCTAACAAAATTATTTCATACTTCTGGCTCATATCTGTGCCAGGCAAAAGTTTGGACACACCTTTCTTCACCATGAAGGAAATGTAAAAAAAAAATAACAAAGAAAAGAAGTAAAACAGAACTTATAAGAAAATTCCTGACATTTTCTATTTATTTAACAGTCTTCTCAACTAAATTCCTTTATAATTAACATTTAAACACCCTGTAAGAGCAGAAGAGCCTGAGAAGTGTCAGTAAAAGTGGTTATAAGTGAACATCAGTGCACTGAGACACGATCACCGTGTCCCCGCTGGGACACAATACCCAGCTTTATCTGCTGCACACAGTTTTACAGCCGATATCTGGAGCGCTGGAATAGCTGCCTGCAGTGGTGTCAGATTATACTCTGTGAAAGGCCTTTTCAGAGCACCGGGCACTGTTACTCTTGCTTCCTACAAATGAACAGTCATCGATCCTGAGAACAGATCCAAAGGGAGTAAGGTGATGCGTCACCTCCATATCCTCCTCCTCATTTTGCATATCTACGTCTTTTTCTGCATCCGTCTTTGCTTCTCTTCCCTTTAAATAAACACTTCTAGCTAAAAGTTTTATTTGGCTTTTATTTCCTGGGAAGGTTGACTCATATCATGAGTCAAACAGTCGCACTTTGTAGGTTAATGTGTCATACGTGACTCAGTGGAGTCTGACAGGGTTTGCTCAGGATTAACTGTATTTCCCGTGTAATGAATGTTTTTTTCTTTGCAGAACCTCCGTGTGCGCATGTTAAAAGGAGCCGGGCTCACCTTGTCTTTTGGAAAGCTACCTGGTTCCTTATGCTCCAAATACATGCTGGTGGATGGTGAAAAAGTCATGTTTGGGTCCTACAGGTGATTTTTTTTAGGGGTGTTTGTTTGGTCATGAGTAAGTTTCTTTTCTGACCCCGTTCAGGGAATAAGCGGTAGAAAATGGATGGATGGATAAACGGCTTACATCACTTTAGATCATCAATAAATGGGAATATATTTTTATAGATGCTAACTAACTCCTAAATAATCATTTCTCATAACTGAAATAAAAACTATTTCCACTTTTCTCCTAACTACTAGCTGGTGGCTTGTTTTGTTTTACAGATGTAACATTGATGGTTTTGCTGCCTTTAAGTTTAGCTAGCTTGGAACTCACTGGTAAACCACATTACTGACCACATCTTTGATGAATAACTTTCAGTTTACTGTCAACACTTTGGACTTCAAACTAGCATGACTGATTTATGTAAAGTAAAAGGACCACAGTTGTCGTTTGACATGCTTGATGTTGCTTTGTGACTTGCAGCTTATGCACTGAAAGTTTGTTTTAGTTCTGATATTGTAAAGAATTGTACAATAATTTTATGTATTTAACCTAAAACATAAATCTGGATAAAAAAGCATAGTTTCTTATCTGAAATAGATATTTTAAATTGAATTTTATATCAATTAGAAAATCTTTGTTCAGTTTTTAGCTAATGCTCTTCTTGTCTTCCATAGTTTCACCTGGAGTTCGTCCCGGACGGACAGGAACACGATTACTGTGATGTCCGGACATATTGTGGACTTCTTTGACGGTGACTTCAGGGAGCTCTATGCTGTTTCTGAACAGGTGGACCTCTATAAGGAGTTCAACATCATTAAGCCACCTCTTCCTACACCCATCATAAAACCAAAGGTGCAGCACATCCAACCTCTACCCGTCTCCACATCTCGCTTTCAGGTATCAGTGGGAGACTCTAGACAAATGGACCTGAAAGTACCTGCCCATAAGTACCACAACCCTAAGTACTCCCTAGTTTTTGGAAATAGTTTGGGTCTGACGGGTTCTTTGCAAGACCTGTCGACTCAAAGGGACCAACCGGTTAACGGGTTGAACAAGGTGAATGACTTGCAGAACACATTTCATCACACTACCAGAGACATCAAGGTTCCTGCTGTGGACCAGCTTTCTCCATCGAGTTCTACTTCACCTGCAGAGGAGGAAGGTGAGGATGGAAAGGGAGGTCAGAAGAAGAACCCGATGGCTTCATTAAAGAAGCACCGTAGCTCCTTCCGGAACTTCTTAAAAGGCAGAGGAGTGGATCAGAGCACTGAGACTGTTGAGGAAAGTAGGACCACCCCTCAAAGCCCTACTCCCACCTCTAAAGTGCCCGACATCACTGACATTACAGAAAATGAGCAGGCGGACTCGTTTGAGATCATTGAGAAACCGGGACCACTGAAACCACTGAAAGCCAGGAAGCCTTCGAAGCTCACCCAGAGGAGCATGTCTCTGCAGACCATCAACATGGGGGAGGAAGAGGGTACGTGTTCATGTGCCTGTTTTCACCCTAAACTTTAAGATCATTCTCGTTCCTGATCCACATAATGTATCCAAAAAAACGCAGAATATTTATTTATATGTCTGAAAACTGAAAGTTTGAGAAAGAGGGGATTTAAACGGTGTAACAATAATGAATCAGCTGAACCTGAAGTGATTTCTCTTTGTGGTTTGTTGCTTCGGGAACATCTCAGGCTGAAAATGAAGGATAAAGTTCCCTTTCTTTGCTTTTCCTCAGGGTGCAAATCGCGACGGCGGCATCAGAAGAAAAACTGTATCCAGTCATGAGACGTAAACGGCCTGCCTGAGGAATGATGCTCTGCTCGAACGTAAGGCGGCAGCTGAGTCACAGTATCATCTTACTGTGACTCAGCTGATGCCACTTTATCAGCAGTGAGTTCAGTGTCTGAGTCAGCATCGCCCACTGAAACCCACCACTGAAAACCATGTAGCCATGTTGTGCTAATTCTTACACCCCACAGCCATTATTCCATTTTTTCTACATTTTTTTAAATTAAATTATTTTACTTTTAAGTCTTGTTTCCATGTTTTGCTATTTGTTGCTTGGATAGTGAAGATGTGGTGTAGATGTATTACATCATACCTGTGGTTGCTATAGGGACAGGAAAAGTGATCATAAGCGGTGTTGGCCCTGAGTGTCGCCTTACCATGGGTCCTTGGTAACAGAAGTATCAGAGTGTGACGTACAGGCTGTGAATAATGCACAAGGACCTGTGTGCATGCATGTTTGGACCTTACCAGATTAGGAATAATTTAAATTGCAAATAATCCTGACATGCAGCAGTAATGCAATTTAATATGTAATAGACTAAGAATATCAGTAACAGTTTACAAGATAAAAGGATTAAATTTATCATGTTATGAGTTTAAAAAAGAAACTTATGGATAAAACATGTCTAGTCTTTCTTGTCATTATGGGCTGTAGTTTGTGTCTCTGTGCTTAACATAAACAAATATTTTGAGTCCTTGAATAAAATCAAAATCCTGAAGTGAAGCAGGTCCTGCAGTGCCCAGATTCCACTATTTATTTGGAGTCTACACATTGAATAAATGCAGTTTTTGTTTTCTTCTTCTTGTTTAAATACTTGTTTCCAGTAAATAACCTTTATTCTGTTTCTGGTGTGTTTTAATGTGCTTCAAAAGTCAGATGGTAGAGCTGGATGGGATTTTAGCTGGGCTTCTTTCCAGTTAATAAGCCAGAAAAGTGATAAGCACCATGTCCATGTTATCAATAACAGTTTAGGATATATAGAAGTAGCACGATTACTTTCAAACCTTAAAAAAGGTTTTTAAAATGACATTGTATAATTTATTATGTAGATTACTGGAGTCATTGTTGCCCAGCAGAAAAATTGTCCTTCACAATTTATATTTCACTTCCAACAGCCTTTTACTTCACGGCACCACGTCTTTACGTCACTCGATATCAACTGGATATCAACACTCTGGCTGTTTTCATTGTACATCATGGCTGATTCAATAAACAATTTAAACCCAACAAAACATCAGGAAGGAGGAAAGAAAATTCACTGTGCAAGACATAAGACATAGTCCACATTAGACTGACTTTTACTGGCCGGGGAGATTTGTTTCTTTTAAATAATAAGATCTTAGCCATTTTAAGGTTGCAGTTGGGTTTGTTTGGATTTTTTTTTTTTTAGCTGTTTGTTTCTCCACCCTGCTGCTCTGCCTCTCTTAACAGTGGTTTAAATATATTGGTGATAACTCTTAAGCACGAAACAGTCGGATTTGAAATGTGTGATAAGTCTTGATCTAATAGCTTGTTTGATACAATATTTATCAAACTTCCTGCATCATACAACCTCTGAAGCGTGAGAAAAGATATTTCACTAAACCAAAAAAAAAAAATCCAAAAAAGGGTTTAAAACAACCCGGAAGCCGTAATCTCACATTTAATCCAGATTATGACTTTTTTCATAGAGCTTTCAGATGACTTGCAAATAAACTATGAAAACGAGACTTACAGAGTCTGAAGTAAATATTATATCCATGGCTGTTTTTATAAGGTGGGCTCATTTTTCTGCCATTTTGAAATCTGGTGATTTACAAGCAGAACCAGGGCATAAAAGGTGGATGAGGAAGGGCTCATGGGGTGTCGGATCTGGACAAATCCACTGAGAAAGATGCTTTTTGTGATGGTTTGAGAACCCAAAGCGTCACAAAGTATGAAAGTCATCATGCCTAAAAGTAGTCTACAGGGTAAGAATGCACTTTCTATGGTGATTTAATATAGTTTGATGTCATTTAAACATTAAATGAGTCAGTCTACACTGAGAAACACTCAAGTTCTGAAAATCTGGACAGAACAATCATAACAGAAATGAAAAGTCTTTCATAAATCTACTTTTGGGTTTATTTTACACTGATTTAAGATTCCTGGGGAAACAAAGAAGAAGAAAGGGGTAAAACCAGCAACACCTAAACGACTCTCCACATAAAATCTAAGTAGGCTAAGTTTGTTTTATTCATGAGTCTTTAACATTAAAATGACACCAAAGTTACCGTCACATCCTTTCACAAGCAGGAACAGCGCAGAAAGCTTGAAATAGCAAGTTAATCTGATTACTGCTCTGCTGATCATCAGATATGTTTTCTAAGTTCACATCTTTCCGGTAATAATATGGTTATGCAGCATAAAAAGAGCATAACTTATGCTCTTTTTAAAGGAAACACAATGAAGGCTGAGATTCCAGCAGGGCGTGAAGCGGTGCTGAAGCGCCACCTGCTGGGGAAAAAGCCACATGACACCTAGAGAGAAGTTCAGGAAGGTTTATTACACAGGATTTAACAAATACAGGTAAATAAAATATACTGTACAATGTCAAAGATGAAATAAGTTAAAGGTGAGATAATTCTTTGGGCTTTTTAATTTTATCACATATTTACAAGGAAGACAGGAACTGAGTAAATGCTACATATTCTCCTCTAACTGGTTTTAACAGTGAGATTTAAGATAAATGGTAAAGCATAGGTTTAAATAAACGTAATTAAATGTTCAAATATGAAATAATAAATAATGAGGACTCTGCAGAGAGACAGAGTAATTGCTTTTCTTTCTGGTTTTGTTTTTTTTCTTGCTGTTTTCTGTTCATATTGTGGCAGCTTTTCTTCTATCATAGTTTAGAAGTTTGTGATCCTTTTGCTGCAACGTATGGTCAGATCTGGGGCTTTGCATGTCACCGTTATCCTGCAGCCTTTTGAAATCTTACTCATGTAAGTCATGTTTGGATCTGCAAGAGTTTGCAGCACAATCTGCCACGTAGGTCCCAGCTCCAGATGTTTATCAGCCCCCTGAAGTGGGAGCTTTAGTGCATGTAGTTTGCAGAATGGATGCTAGAAGTTTGAACTGCAAAACACTTGCAGAGTCACCTCCTAGTTTATGTACATTTCTACTAAACTATGTTTTGGTCTCAGCAGTTATTTGCACTGGTGATCATTTCATTAAACACATCCGGGGTCATCCTGATGTCCTCGGGGTCATCCTACGATGTATTGCTAATGATCTTCCTCTTGCGTGCGAACACCAGGTCATGGAAAGGGTCCTTGGTGACGCTTGCTCTGACAAAAAACATACATATCATTCAGTTAAAAGCTTTTAAGAGAAGCTGAGGCCTTTAATTATCGCGTCTCGGTACTTTATCACTCTATTTAGTAAAACATTTCTCATATTTTTCTGGAATTCAACATCCTGAAAGAGTTTGCTACCAGATGAAATAAGTTAACCTTGAAGGGTGTCATGCCTTAACTCTAAGCGTGTGATCAGAATTCCCATCGGTAGGTTGATTTAACCGTAACTGTTCAGCTATAAGGCCATCTGTTGGCTCTGAGCGGTTGCTAGGCAACGCAGGAAAACAATCTGTGCATTTCTGTTTATAACCTTGACGATGAGCTGCAGATTCAGACCCGAGATGTCGGTCGGTTTCTGTAAGCCTCATCTCTCCTGCTCATTTAAACGTGTTGTAGCGTAGCTCCGAAAGCGTGACCCACAGAGACACATCAGCAGCTCTCACCTGATGGCGTCGATCCAGTCGTCTCGCTCCTCTGCGCTGGCGGCGCTGAGCCTGTAGGACTGGTGTTTACCCTGCACCACTCTGCCTTTATTCTCTGTCTTGCAGGCCTTAATCTTTTGTCCTTTGGGGTTGTATAGCTCCAGACAGAACTGTTCAAACACACATGCATATTCCTTTGTTTTAAACGTCCCCTCAGTGCGTACAGCTTTAGCAGCTTTAGGACTTTGTAGAATCTGTGACAGCGGATAAAAAGTGAAAACCAGAGCTTTTTCACACCTTTTTGCTGGATTCTTGTAACTTTCTGACACACAGGTTCTCCAGAGGAATGATCCCGATTGGATCCTTGTCCTGCAGGATAAAACGGGTGTCAAACACAGACTTTTCTGTGACGTCTCAGCAGAGAGAGAGAAGCTTACCGTGGTGTATTCAAAGTAGTACAGACAGCTGTCAGTCAAAATGAACCACCTCCTTTTCCAGGTTTTAATCCGTCCACCTTGAAAAAGGGATGAAATGTTAGAAACTGGGACTGTAACATCCTCCAGCTGACTCGCTGTGGGATGTTTAGGGTAACAGCATCATCTCACCCATCTTGAGGAGCCAGCCCTCTCTGTCCGGATTAAAAAATGTCAGTGTGAGATCATTCCCGTCATCTTCTGGGATCTTAAATGGCTCGCTGCGGATGCTCGCGTACAGTTTCTGCAACATATTTTTAAAGAAAAAATGCGTTTAGTTCCTCCAGAAGAGAAAAATGAAGCATTTTATGAGGTAACAATGACACCAGAAGTTCCATGATGTCAGTAAACGTCTCCCACAGAAGCTGGGAGATGATGTCTGGTGAAACATCAGAGACAGGAGCAAGCCCTTTAGCTTCAACCGCCTGATTGCTACCCTCACTCCTCACATCCTCCCACCTCCTCTTCCCTTCTTCTTTCTGCTCTCCTAGTTTCATGCATCTGTTCCTGAAATCCCACAGTGTCCTGTTTAAAGCTATATTGTGTCTTTGCAAAGACGTGTCCTGTGTTTTTGTGTCTTTCCTCCATGAAGCAGCGTTCTACGTGTGGGGGTGCTGGCTGAAAACCACCTCATGCATCACATCCTGGAGGACTCGGTTTTATGATCTACATGACATTTTGACTTTGTAAATGGGAAATTCCACATCTTTGATGTTTTCGCACTTGGCAGACTTCAGACTCGATCATGTTTTATAAACACTTTGTGTGAGATAGTCAGCTAACCAGGATAAGTATCGACTCATTCACAATGAGTCCATTCTTTGTTTTAGCAGCATATTGAGTCAGATATCATAAGCAAAACAGAAAGCAGCTGACCGTGAGCAGCTCGGTGGGCAGATCCTCGCCGTTGTTGATGCCTCTGTTCATAGAAACAAACCTCTGCAGGCTGGGTTTGTCTTTCACGTTGGGGTTGTGGAGACTGGTGTTGAGCATGATGATGGCAAAAGACAGGATGTAGCAGGTGTCTACCAACAAAAACCACAACAATGAGTTCTTTTGGTTTCAGCTGAGCATTTTTATGGCTGCATTAAAACTATCAGGGCTGTGTAAACGCTGCTGAACACATTTCTGTAGGTATTTCTGTGTGACTGGTTACCGGTGGACTGGAAGACACCGGGGTTACAGTCGCAGTAGCGGGTAGCAAACGCCTCCATCATCCTGTCAATCTTCTGAGCTTCTCCTGGGAGACGAAAGCTCCACAGAAACTGCCTGCCAGAAAGCAGGAGTAAAAAGTTCACACATGCAACCCTCAGAACGGACAGATGCTGCATTAAGCAGAGAAACAAGAGGAAAGGCCAAACTGCCTCAATGTTTCACGCTGGCTTTAACAAACCTCAACGCTTGCACTAGATTCAGGTCGGAGAACTCATGCAGACCCACAAAGGCTTTCAGCACCTGCAGATGCATCTCCTCCCTAAGCGAAAAGCAGGAAAATAGCTCATCAGATATAAAGCAGGGAATAAAAAGCTTCATATCGATGCAGAAACAGGAAGAACGACTTCAGTTCAGGTTCATATGGACGGATCCAGGTTTAACCACTGACATAATTCACCACGGAGGACCTTCTATGTGTTATTCCTAACTCAGTGGGTTTTAATGTTGTGTTTGTACACAGGGGCGGAAATAGATGGGGGGTCAGGGTGGCATTGCCCATCTCTGAAAAGATTATTGGACACAAATGTGTCTGCAGATCAGCGTGGATCACCAGTATCACTAAACCAGTTTGAAGTCATTTCTTTTTTAATAATGAGTTTATTGAGGTTTACATAATGATCCATACAGTTACAGTATAAAGTATGTTTTATATTTACGGATATAGATTCAACACAGAACAGTGATTTTTCTATCTATTCTTGTTTAGTCCTGTAAAATATGGACATTTAACTGCATATTTCCAGAAACGATAATGTGCCCGTTACAGGTAGGACTAAAAACATTCTGCGAGGCAATGATCCAGATGTTAGCATGAAGCTATTCTGGTTATACGGATTAGTGTTGCAATAATGTAGGGAGATTACGTATGTTTAGTTTTCAGGGAATGTATTTCGGTTCTAACTGGTCGTACGTCACTACTGGTGAGTATCCAACGCCCAGTGTTTCATTTAAGACAACACTTACCCACCATAGTGCACACTACATTCCAGTGCGTTATGGTCCTGAGACACAGCCAGTGCTTCAGGAGGCTAGCAAGTTGATTTTAAAGTAGCTGTGTGATGTAAGAATGAAGAAAAGCAGATCTTTTCTGATCCAGTCCATCACCACCAGTCAGATAACCAAAATATGATCCGTTTGCTGCTGCAGCTAGATCCAGACACTGCACCAAAAAACAACATACTTATCTTTCTATGTAGCTTTTCAAACGTAGTGCAGATATCCAGGTGATTATTACTCATTTCTCATGTGTCTCTGATGTGACCAGTTATCTCAGCAGGAACACACTCTTTTCCTTTCTCAGTATATGATCCCTTTATGAAGCCCCTCAGGCATAAAAGCCGAACACCGTTACAGATCAGCAAGTATTTTAACATCTACATTTCTCCTCAAGTGATCTTTAAAAGAAATATTTGACTTGAAAGGTAAAACAGGTAAAAGGTTTCACGCCATCCCTCTCTGCTGTGCTTCAGCTCCAGCTCCCCAGGAGGCAGGTAACCATAGAAACCACATAGGGATGATTAAACCCAAATCCCAACTCATTCAGTCCAAACGTACTGTACCTTTCTCCCAAAAAGTTGCCGATGGCGGTCTTATTCAGCCCCTCTTCCTTGTAAAGAAACTCTGCCACTGAAGCCGCTTGCCATTCAAGAAGCCCATTTTCAACCAGGTAATGGATACCCTGCGGCATGAAGGCAAAGAGGAAGTCATACAAAAAACTATGATCTTGATTTACTGAAGATGATAAATGTTCTTTTTATCCTCAGTATTAACCATAACTAATGTTATTATAAGCACTCAAGCAACAAGGAGAATTTTTCCTGCCTCATTTTTTCAGTCATTAATTATCCCATAAGAGGAGAATCAGATGTATTTTACATGCTGATGCTATCATCTCAGTTCCACATCTCCACATCATGGCCCTTAATGTGGAGAGCGTACTCCACTGAGCAGCTCATCAGATCAGCCCCGCTGAAGGACCCTTATCTGTAAGAAGTGCCGTAACTCTACGTGTTCTCAGGACTCGGCACGTCTGAGGACCCAAAGAGGAGGAAGTGCATAAAATCGAGATCGCTGTGGTGAAATGATGCCTCGGCTTCACTTCACGGAAAAGGATGTGGTTTTTCTTGCTAATGTAGAGTCTGCATACAAACTCTATTGAACCTCTACAATGAACATCCGCTGCGTGAGGAGCCATCTATGTCGTCAGAACTGAAATAAGTTCAGCTAAAATGTGCCTTCAGGTCATTTACTGTTTTATATATATAAATATATATATATATATATATATATATATATATATATATATATACTATACAATCTGTTTTTGCCTACCATGTTTAGGA
>JBAMIG010000022.1:18734136-18757675 GCA_037177335.1 Kiunga ballochi | reverse complement strand
CCCCCCCCCCCCCCCCCCCCCCCCCCCCCCCCCCCCCCCCCCCCCCCCCCCCCCCCCCCCCCCCCCCCCTCTCCCACACTGGTCCGGCTGGGTTTAAACTGGCAGACAAAGCAGGACAGAGTCAAGATGACATCCAAACACTTTCAGCTTGGTTCATGTTTGTGCGCATGTGCGTGTTGCTTTTGCATCAACACAATAAACCTCTTTAAATGGAGGATCAAAATAAAGCCCGATTGGTCATTTGTGAATCCTGAATGATGCTCGGCCCAGAAGGAGGAAAAACGGGGGCAGCGCCCGGACTTTCCGGGGTCAGATTCATTTCAGTTCTCATTCAAATGGCTTCCTGCTCAGGAAATAGAGTCCTAAAAAGCAAGTACATTTAATTATAGGTAGTTAAAGCAACATATTAAAGCAGAAAGGGAAAGAAAGTAGGAAGCGGATGCAGCTGGAGATAAGCTCGCTGCTAAACTCCGCCCTGTTTCAGCTCAGAGAGGATCCTATCCAGTTTAAACGTTTCACATGTTAATATGTTTCAGCTAGCATCCATCTCTTCCCCCCCCTCTTCCTAAAATCAAGTCTTACTGTGATCAACCGAGGCTGCGAATGGTGGAAGCGGTCGTTAGGTCCTCATGGCAGCACTGAGCAGAGACGGTGTGTTTGGCAGCGCAGGCTCATACTGGTGTGTTTGTGTGACCAGTTACTGGAAAGGAGAAGCTGTGTAACGCCAAAATGGGAATACACACACTGAACGCAACAACACACACACACTGTAGCACACCTTTAAAGCAGAGGTTTATTTAAACGCTCCCTGCTGATGTTAGCTCTGACAACAGACCAGATACCATTTGCTATCTGGCTATTCTGGCTCAGCAGAACCCAAAGTACAGAAGACACACGCAGGGTGGCATAAATCATGGAGGAAAAACACTCCAACAGGGGGAGACCCTGATTGGCTTCAACAGTATCAGCTGGTTTTTATTGGAGCCCATAAACACACCATTTTACCCGGAACAATGTCGTAATTATCCACCACATTGCTGCTCAATTAGCCATTATGTCATCCCACTGGCTGCAATGGTTTGTGTTAATGTTTTATTTATTTATTTGAAGTAAAATAGCTTTTTTTTTTAAATCATACATCTGCAGGTTGGAGAAAAATAAAACATGTAGAGGCTTTACGGGATGTTCCAGCTGAATAATCACCTGTATAAATAACTGTTTTTAAACCCTTTTGGTGTCATTTTATAATGATCCTAAAATCTGACAGCTGCTTTCAAAGTTCAGAGGTTTTCGTTGCACGTGCACGGATGGGGCTGCAGGCAGTTTCCGCACAGTAAACATGCACGTTGGGAGGAATGGGTCCCCCCTCCCCCACCAGGTGAGCCGCGCTGCTAAGCTAAGCCATTCGTCTTCATTACAGCCACGCCCTTTATGATGAAGCAGGACCACTACAGCATCTGCTGTTTCATCTTTCAAACTCAGCCTCCACAAAGCCTCACCGTGTCCAAATCCTACATGTTGCTTTACAATCATTCATAGCTGCAAGCAGCACATTTAGGCATCGATTATCTGCTCGCCTGTGCTGCCTTTAGGATGCAAAAAGACGTCCTCAAACTGTGAGCTTCTACCTGGACTCAGCCTGCACAGACTTCTGTGATTCAAAACTCCACAATGTTTTTCAAAAAGATGAAAACTTTGTTGTTCTTTGTCGAAAATTGACTTAATAAAGTGTCCTTTCAGTTTCGAGGCAAGTCTGTCTTGTGATTGTGTTTTTTCGCTTCACCGGGAAGATGTGTAGGAAACTTTCCTCTATTAAAAGCAACGCCTGTGACTTCATTACAGCCTCCCACGGCTCACGTCAATCACTGCACATCACAGCCTCCTGCCTCGTGAGTTTATGTATAAGCATGTGGGAGCAGCAGCGTAGTGTACATTCATGCATGGGAAAATCCATGTGGGTGTCTGTTGTGTGCGTGATGAGATAAACACAGATAAGGAGCAGCAGAGACGAGCAGGATTAGTATCATAGCCCAGTCAGATAAGGATTACAGTTAGAGATGACCCACCCAGACTAATGCACTGGATCATGACACGGATCCACTGTACATGCAGGTTCCAAGTTAAGGACACGCAGGATGGGAAACAGATCCAAGGCCACTTGTTGGAAAGACACTAAGTGATGTCTCCTGTGTCAGTATCATTCCTCAGGGCTGCTCTTCCTTCATCTGATAACAGCCTGTGTAAAGTGACAGAGCTCCATTACGCTGCACTGTCACTCTGCCCTGCAGCTGGCGATGGATTGGATTCATTTTACCCTCGCCTGCCTCCACTGGAGCTCCACTGAGACTGCACACAGTCGCCGCCCAGCACAACTGTTTTATTGCTCTCCACTTTGCCCTCTCTATTACCCACTAATGCCAAATTACAGGCCAGCTTTTACAGACTCAAGCAGACTCTGGCCTTTGTGTTACTAGAAAAACTGCTTGTTATCTTTCTTACAGCCACAGCACACACTGGTATCAGTGTAGAGTTCATTGATCTCATTTGGGAGCAGCCTCTGGTTTGTTTTATAGCTCATTAAATGGTATGTTTAGTTACCCTTCTAACATATCAGACATGTGTTTAAATGTTGCGTTTTGCTGTTGAGGTTCCCGTTTGTACGTCTACACACCCGTAATCAAGGAAAGGAAGTGAAAGCTGCAACAGTCGGGATATTCTTGGAAGCAGCTCTGAAATGCCCAGCATCTTTCTGCCCTGGAGGTTGCTGTGCTGGCACCAAGCTGCGCTGCCTCCAGGATGCTAAAAGTTCAGTAAGATTCACTTCCTTAGAGTTTTAGTTAGGAAGATGTATTTAATAAGATCATTTTCAGACAATAGTGACTCCTCCTCATGATGTGAACCCTGCTTTCCTTCTGTGAAAGTCCTGCATTCATATCAGCTGATTAAGCTGCTGTCATCATATCATTATATTATACATTAAATCAAAAGAAGGATTTTTATATTGTTTAAGAAAATGTTCAAACTTTGCAAAAATTCAACTTAGATGGGTAATAGTCATATCTGAATTGGAAATGTGATGCTAAATCATTGTTTTTTTCATTTATTAAGACACATTTTTTTCACAGGTTTTTTTAAAAATAAAAATTAATTAAATTACTTGTTTTGCTGTAAAAATTGAACTCCCGAAGTCTTGAAAGTCTATGTTTATATACACCATCCATCCATTTCCCATTCCACTTCATCAACCAGTGCACACCCTGAACAACAGAGAGACATTCACACTTTTCTAAAGGCCAACTTCATATATTTGTCTTTGGATGATGAGAGGAAGCTGCAGAACCCATAGAGAACCCGTGCTAACACAGGGAGAACATGCAGACAGAACTTCTCGCTGTGGTGATGCACCAACCACCATGCATTCACACCCAACATGAGAAGTTCTCCGTTTCCTTTTATTGGCCTGAACTTATCTTTACTGACCATTCTTGCAGCTCTAATGTCTGCACATGACTCGTTTTGCTTTATTATATTATTCCTGGCCATAATGCAGTAAAATGGACCCTAAATGTTGCTCACAGTTGTTTGGAAACGTGTCATAGATTGTTAATGACTAAATCATATTTTACTGTTGCCACATGAATCCATTTTTACATATCAATGATTTCACATCAGACTCCAACCTTGAAAGAACATTTGAGTTTTAAAGAGCCTGGTAGACTTCATTATGATTCCTCACTTGTACATCTTATCTCAGTAGCTCTGTGGTGTCTGGCTGTCCTGACAGAGACTCGGAGATGAGATGGACAGCAGAGGAGTGTGATAGCATGGTAATTGGTTTAGTGTATGATTAATGCTACTGATAGCTTTGACTCATGTAAGGGGGAGCTATATAATTTGGTGCTGCTCTCATAAATGCACATTGCACGGAGGATCCCCACCATACTTCTCCAGGGAATAAGAACCATGGCTGTTGATGATAAAAACATACATAAATATGAAGCTTTAATGTGTCAGATTCTGCATTATAATCACCTGCTTTGAACTTTGACACCTCCTCATCATCACAGCCAGCCACTGCATGTGTGCAGCCAGTATGTGTGAGTATTTGTGCCACTCTATCTCAGCTCTTATTTGTGTTATTTTTAGCTGCAGTCGGACTCGTTGGGTGGGGTCTATCTTTATCCTACATGACCAGAGAACAAATCAATACGAAACATACCCAGAGCCAATATTTGTGTAAGCATACAATGTGGCACCACTACTCAGCCGAGCATGACAGAGAAACCGGCACTCCCCTGACCGCCTGCTGTACGTTTCCATGTTTTATGTTGTCTTCTTCCTAATTCAACTTTTACAAGTACAAAATGCATGTTAAAGCTAGTTTATTCTCCCGCAGTACCTGTGTCAGGTCGGTTATGGCTAATCGCCATAAGCTCTGAGGTCCACAGAGGCTCAACGTTACCATTCTGGATCTGACATGACGTGGAAGTATGCCATTGTTGTTCTAAGACAGGGAATACTTTCCAGAACTGAAGCAAAACATTTTAAAAATATACCAGCCCTTCTGCAATGGCAGATTTGACTGGTTCTTGCCCTGCTTTAGCTACGCAGCTGATCAGACACAGATGCTGGGCCAGTATAAACACTAATAGCTGTGTTTTAATATGAAAGACCCAATCAAAAGTGATATTACTGGAAATAATATGCAGAAGTGCTATTCTAGCTGACATATGAAAACATTTAGGAGTTTTAGGAATTTGGAAAATTAACCAGTCTCCTTAAAACTGGTGACATATTGGTGTGATCTTAAAAATAATTAGTTATAATCATACCCAGGATATCGGTACAAACAATTCTCAAAATTGTTGTTTTTTATAACAATGTATTTCTTTACAAAGAAGCTAAATGTGTTTAGTAATATCACCAAACCCAGGTTTTGTGCCTAGTCGTGTGTGGTTTGCCCTGAGTAAATATGATGGTTCAGGAAGCAATGCTAATTTATGCAGAAAGCTAACTGTTTGAACTGTTAAAAGGGATAGTTACTGACTATGGTTGTACAAATTCAGCTCATTTACTGTCTTGTAAAGAGTTTGATTAAATTATTTGAGAAAATTTTCAATATAGTTTTAATATATAGCAAAAGTTAGCATATTAGCTTGTTTTAGCCTAGGTGGTGGCTGTTTTTTAATCCAAGTTTTGTTAAAACTTAAATGTCTATGTTCAGGAAAATAATGTATTTTGGATGAAAATACCCCTGTTAATTATTTTTAACTGGTATTTAAAATAAAAAGACAAGTATGTACAAATGTATCCATTGTGACACGTCGCCTAATGCTAAGTCAGCACACCAGAAAGTGTTACTGCTAAGAAGGTAAATAGCAAAAATGTAGCACATCTATAAGCCTATATAAATGCTTTTAAAACTACTGAACAATCTTGGCTACTCATTTTTTTCTCTCTCATTGTCAGTAACACTTTGTTAGGAGAATAAATACATAGTTAGGTTTAGATATTTAGTAAAATATAGTATGGATAGGGAGCAGGCAAACTCATGTTTTAATACGTAAAGATTTTTATGCAGTTTTTTTGTGGTCCCTTTAACATCATATATGATGTATAGTATCAACATTTAAAGGCATGCTGAGACAATCCAAGCGTCTGTATACGTGTATTGTAGTTTTCCTACCAGGATGCTCAGCGTATCACAGTTTTTAAATTCTTCCCAGCTTAATATATATTTTAATCTGTGATGTTTTGGTATCTTGAAAGTTGCAAATACATTTCTCCTTCAAACATCAGAATACAACCGCTGTTTTGTTTTGCTACGCTCAGCAGCTGATTATCAAACACATACTCTACCCTTGAAAATGTAAAGTTTCCATGTTAAAGCGGCTTGAATAACCACTCGATTTTCAGTGCGTTTGCACTCTGATTACAAAGAATTGATCCCATCACGATGAAAGTGTAATTACCAGCAGGCCAATCTCTGACTCCATCACAGCAGAGCTCCTCTCTGTTCCACCTCGCCGGTTGTATCCTTAAGCTGTGGAAACATCCCAAAGAGACCCTGTAGTAAATGATAATTAACTGCAGATACAATCCATTCATTTTAAGGAGGTGCAATTCACTCCTCCTTTTTTCTGCAATGGCACAGAGAAAGCACAGCAATCTACCTTTTGATTAATTGGTGGTGTCCATGGCGCAGTTCATTTGCAATCTATTACAGTGTATTTGCTTTGTGTCAGAATGCAGCCCAAACACACTGCATCATCTCAGAGTTGCAGGCAGGTACGAAGCGGAGTTTGGGCTTGTTTGGTTGCTTCTCCACAGGGAGCTCCACATACATCCGCCTGCTGTTACCAACACTTATTATGATAATAGGAATGTGTGAGGGCAGTGAGGGTACTACTTTAAAGATAATTTGTACTCGCAGAGTTTACGTTTAAAGGTTATGTTTACTGAAACCACAAAAAACTGTGGCTTTGCATATTTTTATTCAGATGATGTTCAGTAGTTTGGTCTTTACATTTAGGGTATGGTCCTACAGAGCAGTCCTGCTGCACGGCATTACAAATCACACTATGAACATGTGTGAAACAGCACATTATTTTTGTTCAGTTCCTTTTAGATAATAAGGGGTGTGGGTATTATATATGGGGCTATACTCATTTTTCCACCTTCTCTTATTAAAGAATATGAGAAATTCTGTGTAAAACAAAAAAAAATAATGTTCAGGCACGGAAAAACTTTATTAAACCACCGTTGTTTAACAAATTTTCAGGGTGGTCTAATAATAAGAATAATAAGAAAATGAACATGTATTTATTTGATAAAAGTTGAACATTCCCTGGTTTCAGTCATATTTTCTGCCTCGCTGTTTGTCATTTCGTTAGATTTAGTGTCTGTTTCTCCTGTTGTGCATTTTATTTCATTAAAAAATTAAAGCAAATTAGATAAAAATATGTTTGTACAACTCATTTTTTAACATAAATGCTTTAATTTTAAATAATCCATACAATAAATGATTTATTAATTTTGTCTTGTATTGTCATATTTATTTTTTTAAATATATTCATATTTTTATAAATATGATTATAATTATTATATTTATATTAATTTAATATAATTTATAATATTAGAATTTCCTTTATAAAGAGTCTTTTTTTAAATTTAATTTAAATATTACTAACAACTGATTACATAAAAAGAAAAAAATTTATTCAACGCTTCTCCTTTCTTGTTTACAGCCGTAGTTTTTTGTATCATGACATTAAGAAGCATCTTGTGTGAACTGATAAGTAATGAACTGCTTCATTGTTCTATTATTACTCGGTGTGACATTCAACTGCATCCTGAAAAGAGATTTGCTGCCACGACATAAAATTTCCTCTAACAACTTGGAATAAGTGGCTCCATGAAACACAACCTCAATTACCAGACAGAGATGAGAGAGATGTTCCCACTTCTGAAAAGTCCTCTTAGCACCCAGTGGGAGAGCTGCTGACAGCTCTGCAACCATCATGAAAGCCAAAAGGAGCACCAGACTGAGAGTCTGAGGCGAGCTGTAAGCTGGAGGTTCCTGGGTCGCTGCCCAGGGCCGGGTGGAGGACAGAGGAGGGCGGCTGTAGGTATCTCCTGCAGGGCACAGTCAGAATGTGACAGATGGAGGAGTAAGCAAGGGGCAAATGAAGAGGAAGAAGGGAGGAGATAGCACGATGTAGCTCTGCAGAGATGTAGGGATGATGGAGGATGAAGGTGATCTGGTCCAGATGGCCCTCAGTGTTGTGTCGTTGCATTTAAGATGCAAATAAAAGGCTTTTGGTTGTGTTTAGATATCAGACTCCACAAGGACGGCACAAATAGGACTGTTGTGATTTGCTTTCACTCACTTGTGGCTTGGACCTGTGGCTCAACTTTACCCTGAAAATATCTCAGTGTGAAAGTAATTAATCTAATAAAACAGTCTGATTGTTCAGTTTCTAACAAATTCTGATTTTTTTAGGCCAAAATAACAAAACTGAGATAAACAATAAATAAAAGGATCTCACAACCACAAAACCCAAACTGTAAACTGGACAGTCAGTAAAATCACATGCTATTAAGCACTAATGTGACTAAAAAAGTATCTAGAATTCAGTAATCTAGTAAAAGCCTCACCCTAAAACAACTGTTCTGCAAGGCAGACCAAGTAAAAGCACCTTTTAAGATTAATTTAAACACACAGATAAAAAAAACAGCGTATTTTGTATTTAATTGAGCCCATTATTAAGCCAAAAAAGGCTGTGAAATGCCTCCTCAAGCCACTACAGGACGTCACTTTAATATTTTAATGGATGAAAAAATGTCTGACCTGCTGCACGACACAAATGAAGAAACAAAAAAAGAAAGTTTAAGAATATCTGCTAGAACAAAACTCTACAAATGAGACTGAAATATAGCACAAGCGCATCCGTCAAAACATTTCAAATACTTCACTGTAATGCAGGAGAAAAGAAAATGAATTATGCTTTGATCCAAGAGTCACTTAAAAAAGAATCACTGCTGCTGGACCGCCTAACACATCTGCTTTGTGAAATATGTTCACTGTAAGCCCCACTGTGTGACAGCTGCAGCGTTTACACCATGTGTGAGGATCTATGTACTGATTTGTAATCTAAGTTGCAGATCCTCCACGTGTCACATTGTGGCTTTCAGCACAACAACACGTCGCTCTACGCTCCAAGTCTCACAGCAGAACAGAAATGGGGACTTGGACTTGTGAGTAATCTTATATTGTAGTCTTTGTGATGTTACCTTTAGGTTTGTATAGAGCTTGAAGCTCCTTGGCACCATCTTCACAGCGTAATGTGTGCCATTGCCATACAGAAATGGGCAAAGAGGTGGAGCTAAAGGGGGGCGTGGCAGTGGATGATTGACATCTATCAAACTCAGAGCTGCCATTAGCTAAAAGCTAACCTAGCTAACTCAGATCCAAGATTGGTATGCACACATGCAATTAATGAAAACAATGGCCACCCCATCAAGCAAACTTGTTGTTTTTCATTTGTTCTAATTTTGTGTATAAAAACTTCTAATAAAAATCAAATCTTACCAGAACAGGTTACTCTGTAAAATAAAAGCGTAACGTTAGCAGCAATGTTAGCAACATGCTAACTGTGAGCTTGGCTTTTTCATGACCCACCCTGGATAAGATTAGTTTCAAAACAAAACCATTCGTTGGTGTTTTACCTGATTTTACCAATAAAAATATCTGATAAAACGATCTTATGACCTTTTTATGTAACTTTATCTCCATGTTGGACAAATTTTACTTCTCTAAATGCAAAGTAATCACGTGCAAGTCCTTAATTGCCTCTTTATAAAATAGCTAAAGCTCATATTTATACTCTGCCTCCCTCTAACAATAGGAAAGTCATAAAACAATGTCTTTATGCTCTAAATTCAATGTATTTTTATTTTGTACATGCATGTTGACATGGAACTACTGTCATGTGTAAAACCCCTGCTGATATTTAGTGACCTTTACTGAACTCTCTGTAACATAAATGTTATTTTATTTATTTTTTGTATGTTGTTTTTAATAAACAGTAAAACATTTGTGTTGCAGGATGATTCCTTTAGAGTTACAGTGTCAGAAACAGTCCTTGGATGTTTTATGTGGGGTTTGATTTCCTGACATGGGACGGCTGTTTTTAGCTATGTTTGAAGAAATATCCGCGATTGTTCCATGTTTGGTTATCTTTCATCTGGAGCAGACAGAAAGGAAAATTGGTTTTAAACTTCAGCTCAGTTTCACCACATTATTATTATCCAGTAAGCTGAGCTGTCAGAGCAGAGAGAGACAGGTGCCAAAAGGGAGCATTTCAGGAGTTAAAAACATTAGTTTGCAGATTTTACAATATGAAAAGCTGTTCTAATGATATTATGGGTATTTTAAAAAAGCAATTCTATCATGAACTTTAGGCTGAGTGTCTTTGTGTCCTCTAGTGTCCATGTTGAGGCAAAACCCCTGAGGCGCCTCTCTGGCCTTTGTGCCTCAGAGGACGTCAGAGCTGCCTGTCAGTGTGACGCTTCTCAGATGGCCATGTTTACCGCACTCCAGAGTGAGTATTTACTGCAGTCGACAGGCCTGGCAGACCCCACTGTCACAGCAAATGGTGCTGTTGGGAAAACAAACAGTTGTAATGAGACTATATCTGTCAATGAGACCGCTTCGGTCCAAAACACAAAAGGATGTGAAGTAGAAAATGTTGAACAAAAGCTTGCTCAGTTACAGAGATGCACCTCTGACGTTGTGGTTTTGTGTGTTTTGCTGCATTTTAGATGGATGTTGAACGTGTCTAATTGATTAAGATGCTGTTTGTTCTATCACTTACGTGTCTCGTCAGAGCAGCTTGACGGAGTGACTTGAGTGCATGACCTGAAGTATGATGATTTAATAGTCTTCCTAGAAGAAATTATGTAAACCTGGTGTCGGGGGAAGGCTGACGCTCAATTATTCATGTCTATAGCACGCATAGTCTGATTCTTAGACAAAGCTTTGGATGAAATGCTGACGCCGCTGCTGATTTTGTGGGAATAAAACAAAAAAAGACAATGCCTCGCAAATCCGCAGATCCAAACAAATCAGGGAATTTGTCAGAGGGAAGTTGTTTCCATTATCATATCTACATCCTGATGTGGGTGAGGATAAGGTGTTGCTAAGTCCACTGAGGAAGATGATGTAATTTCCATCAGAGCAGGCTGCCTTCCCCCCCCCCCCTCTCTCTCTCTCTTCCACCCTGTTTCTAAGAGAGTAGAAAGTGTGAGAATGTGTGCAAGCATGTATGTGAGCACTCACCTTCATATCTCTGTATCCCTGTGAGCAGTAAGGAACAGGATGAATTTTTAATGACGAGCAGTGTGGCTTCTCTCTGCGCTCTCAGATCGCTTTCCAGGACAGGGTGTCTCTCATGATCATAGCAGCATGCACGCAGACAGCGCGAGGCGAGAAAAAGTCTATCCCACTTTCACCTGGAAATGACTGCACATGTCGACTGCACATGCACGTCTCTGCTATGTTGAGACATGCCACACCAGTGCACACAGTTGTGTGTCTACAAGCCGCCCTGTATTGTGTTTGTGTGTGTAACTTTATTACATCACCACCAGGACATCTGATGCTGTGCCGGTCCTTTTGGACGATGCATGGACAAGCTGTGAAAATGGCTGTTATTTATTTATCCAGGTGTTTGTCACACCATTTGGTCCAGGACAGCCGGGCAACATCCAGATTGTTGAAATAGTGAAGGCCACAGATCTGGAAAGTGAAATGGTGGAGCATAATGGACTTTGTTTCCAAACACAAGATAATTAATCACTAAATAAAATGTCATTATTGATGCTGTTTGGAGGTGGACAACAGCTTAATTGTAATTAAGACATAAAATGTGATCATTAGGAAGGTAAAAAAAAGTGGACAGGGACAATGAATAGAGGGTCACATGATCAAAAGAAGACACTATAAGTTTAGAGAAGCACCACCCAACTTTGGCACATTTTCTCACTGTGGTTCCTCTTAACGACAGTTAATTCACCATCTGCCTCTCTACAGCTAGTAAAAGCTAGTAAAAGTCAGTCCATTGTTTTGTCTCTTGCTCTAAAGTCATTTTGTGTTTTTTGTTTTATTATTATTCAACAATGGTGTGCGTTGAAAACAGCTAACATTGATATCCACTTACTGGTGGCAAATCTCAGCTGTTACGTTGTGTTATAAGCTAGAGACAAAAAAAAGGGTGTGAAGTGAATGAAATGAAATGAAAATTAATAAAAAATACTTCATTGATCCCAGAGGGAAATTTGAATTGTAGTAGTTTTTTAAATACAAATAATAGTTATTGATGGGTCTTCAGTGTTCTTCCTGGGATGGTGGCATTGACTCAGAAGTCCATTTAATCCGTCACACACCTAATCAAGCTGTTGATGTCCTCTGCATGAGGACCACAGAGGACAGTCCAGTCTGCTGTCTGGAAGCAGCATCTCAGAGCATCCTCTGCATCTCAGACCAGGTTTTAACCATCTCTCCAATGACAGGTTGTCTCTAAACGATGGGCTCCTCCTGGTGGAGCAGCAGGAAGAAGCTAGCATTCAATGCAGATCCTCTCCTAGCAGTTGTTTTTTGCAGTCTGCATGAACCGTCTTGAAGCCGTCTTGAAATACACTAAAAAGTGGATTTTTCATGATATGCCCCCTTTAAAACCGCAAATGTTTCTAAAGCTACTCAGATTTGTTAAAATGCAATTAGAAACAAAAAATCAGGGTAAGATGGAAGAACAATTTGGGTTGCTTCTTAAAATTGTACCCTTTAAAGTAAATGTGTCGATCATGTTAAGAAATTAAATTTGTCTTTACACTTTGAACGGATCTTGCAGAACCTTTATGTTGTAAAAATTACCATTGTTTACACAGTTTAGACTCATCCTGATTGGCTGCGTTCACCAAGGCTCTGTCCAACTTCTTATTTTGCTTTATAGACGCCGGGAAGTTTTTAGGTCTGGGACAGGTAGCCAGTTTCAGCACAGATACCATTGTTGATACACTTCTGCTGTGTGTTTAGGCAGCAAAGTGGTCCTCCACTAATTGGAAGTCTGGTGATGGTTCAATCACTGCCTTCCACAGTCCACATGTCAAAGTGCCTTCAGGCGAGATATCAAACCCAGCGATGCCCCCGATACGTTTCAACAGAGTGTAAGTGTGTGGAAGAGATATACACTCAATACACAGTAATAGTGTAATAGTAAAAACCGCTTTGGACGGGTTTGTATGTATGAATGAAGAAACAACTATTTCTTCTTTCTGTCTGAAACTAGAAGGTAAAAAATAAGCAAAAACTAGAAGGCATCAAATTTCTCCAATTTAAACAGAACAGATCAGGAACAAAGTGACGATGATATAATCATGCAGTTAACAGAAGAACAAATAATGATGTATGCACAAGCAGAGCAAGGCAATGAGACGAATCTGCACAGGTATAAAGCTCAACAGGAGACGCTACAAGTTACAACAGGAAGTAAAGCTGGAAAAAGACTTAGGCTGTGTCCGAATGCGCTCCCTATGCCCTAACCCCTCCTTCCATGTGTCCAATGTTAACTTTTAGTATGTTTTACATTTTTCATACCTCAGACAAAAAGTTTCTGTGTTTATTTAAAACAAATTTAAAGGCCTGAAGACAGTAAATTTACTCCTGGTTTGTCCCTTATTGGCCACTGTAGGTAACTCTAAACCATTAATGTTTTCCACAATGTCCATATAAGCCAGTTAATTTTTTCCTTTTCATTTAACAACATATTTATCCTTTATCTGATCTCACGGTGCAGCACAGATTTAATGTAACGCAGTAGTTGTTTTACTGAGGTCTCTCATCTTAGTATTTACAATTAGTTTCTTTTTCTATCAAGGTCCTGCAAATATTTACGTCCGTTTGGCTTCGCCGCCAGAGTATTTCTACTCATGCTTGTTTGATTCCATGGCCTGCTCCCTTTGCTGTATCATGCCCTTCAAATGTCACGTGCCAAAAATTGACATTTGCTCATTGTTGTACATATTTCATCGCTCTAATTAACTGTACAGTCAGACATGCTGTGTGTGTAATACTCAAAGAGCAAAAATGTAGGTCACACTCCTCTCCAAACGTATTCTGTCAGAAATGTGCTCATCATTTGCAGAGACACAGGCTCGTCAGTGCAAACGCTAACCTC
The DNA here is from genome assembly GCA_037177335.1 of Kiunga ballochi. NCBI lineage: Eukaryota > Metazoa > Chordata > Actinopteri > Atheriniformes > Pseudomugilidae > Kiunga > Kiunga ballochi. The sequence goes on along the minus strand of JBAMIG010000022.1, from coordinate 18,743,939 downwards.
AAACAGGCCACATGCAGGCTTAATTAAAACGATTACCCCACAGAATTAGCTGCCGATCAGACAGCCTGTCATCTTCTCCAACACAACTCCCTTCAACTTCTTCTCAGAGGCCACAATATGAAATTTCCCTTTGCAGCGGCTGCATAGGATTTAACCAAAGAAAAAGACACAGAGAAGGATGAGAAGAAGCATCAAATAAGGCTGTAAGGAAAACGGTGTGCAAGACGACGTTTGTCTCATATCAAGTTGTTAGACGGAGGATTGGGGAGTTGTAAGCCCACACACATACACACAGAGTAGCATTTACATGTAATGAAAGAGGGAAATGAATGAATGCCTGCCTCCATCCATCTCACCATCTTTCTTGTCCTCTCTGCTGCCATCCCCACTCTTCTTCCTCGTTCTCCTCGTCCTCCTCCCAGCATGCCACGCGGCTCGCCGCTGCAGCAGGGCAATAGATGACATGTGGACACTCAGTGAATTGCCAATTGCCACCGAGAAAGGAAGAGAGACTGAGAGGAGGCGGTTTGACGCATCCAGACTGCAACCATTGCCTTTTTTTCCTACATTAAAGATTAGAAAAAAAAGAGCTGCAGAGAGGCACTACACTGAATACAGGATGTTCCCCCTCATCCTCAACACACATACACCTCTCTCCTGCTTCACTCTCCAGGTCGCCCCCACCTCACCCTGCTTCACTGACCCTCTCTCACACAGCCTCACCCTCTCCCTCCCTCTCGATCTCTGTCTCCCTCACAGGAGGAGAAATCAATAGCCACAAATTAATCATTCTGCCATGGGCAGACCGAGGTTGTTGGACATTGGAGGGGGGCAGAAAGTGGAGAGGGGCATTTAGAAAGCAACAAAAAGCTTTGTGCAAACGATCTCGCACACTCTGCAGGTGTGGTGGAAGCAAAGCAACAGAACTTGTGTTTGAGGTTATTTAAAGTTGTGACTGTGAAAGTTGACTTGTCGAGTGTGAAGCTTGTTGCTCAGGCTGGTTGCCAAGTTACAGAATCTGATTAAGCCGGTTTGATAGAGGGTGAAGGGAAGGTTTAAAGGCCACACATTCCAACATGACCGTAAACTGCATGGGAATGTGGTCATAACTAGCCATTTAAATGCATTCATATGTGGAACCACTGACCCCTACTGGGACAGGGGACAGATTTTCATTTAACAAGCCTCAACGTCTCTCCTGATATTCATAAAAGTGACTTTGTTCAAACTGGCACCTTCTGATTAGTGTGATGTAAGTTAAAAATCCATGCTATGCAATACAAACATTGTCATTGACTCAAAGAAAAACCATTAATGTTGTCATTAAAATGATACTTAGTCATCATTTTGTATTACTGTTCAAAGCTTCAACAATATTACCATTTCCAACCTTTCATGTGTTTGGTTAGGAACCCTTCACCGGGTTTTAACATCTCAATTTATTCATTATCTGTACCACTTCAGGGTCACTGGTAACTGGAGCCTATCCCAACAGTCATTGGGTGAGTGGCGGGGTACACCCTGGACAGGTTACCACACACAACACACACATTCACTTCTAAGGACAATTTCCAACAACCATCAACCGAACATCTTTGCTCAGCGGGAGGAAGGAAATGTATTTTAACACCATTAACACGATAAGAGGCACAATTAAGCTAGTAGATATATTCCCTAACCCTACCATGACTTTCTGAACTGTGCATTAGTGGCAAAGGAAGTGAAAGTAAAGACAGCAGTGGAAATTTGGTTTTAAAGATACCTACTCCACTCGGAGACAGAGCATTTCCATTAGGATTGTCAAACTGTGTAGATACTTTTGCCATACTACTTTGCTGAAGTTCGGGTATCGGTTCGAGCAGCGTGACGTCCACGGAGTGTCCATTGATTGGCCCGATGTGGTCCATGGTGTTTTGTCTTGCCCTCCCACAACGCTCTTGTTTTGTTCCATGAGTCTATTTACCATTAATGATCATAATCTTCTAGTATAATCTTCCTGTCTGTCTTCTTCTGTGGTGTTCTGCAGACCCCGTGCAAAGCTTTTTGTTTATTAGCCTAAAAGAACAACCCCTCGCCGCTGCCGTCGCCGCCACTCTGTCTGGCATCTTCTTAGTTCTTGTTAATCTCTGCAAGGGTATGACGTAAAGCGTTTCTTGACCTAAATTACACAGTAAAACTTCTAAACGATGGTAAACAATAAAGCCTCAAAAGAAACAATAGACATTTTCTATTTCTATTGTCCAGACAATAAATATATCGTCATATTGCCTAGTCCTAGTCAGTAGAGTCGAGTAGTCACTAATGGAAAAGCAGCTTAAAACCTCTCTCCCTGTTATCAATCCTTGCATAAATAAATTAACCAAATGTCAATGAATGTATGAAATCAAAGGCATTGAGAGGAGCTTCTGGAGTGATCCCACCACAATGGTACTGTTAGCTACTAGTTTAGGCCGGAGTTTAAGAGCGTGCATTGCTTTGGAACAACAAAGCAGTGTTAAAATCAATTTGTATATTTTATTAGGTGGATTTTTTGGTCTCTATGCAGGGGACTATCTATTTTTCATCCTGACTTGTGTGATTCTGCAGCTTCAGCATGTTGAGAGGAAACCGGCTGGGCCCGATACAACGCTTCAACATTCTGTGAACGAAACCAAACGAGATGCTTTTGAAATGGTAAAAACAGGAATCTCTGTGACTGGTGGATGCACAGAAGTCACTTTTCATTCTCGTTTCCCCGACGCACTTCCATTTTATGACACAGCGTTTGATGCATCTTAAAATGAGAGCTGAGACTTCATAAAATAAAAGCGAGCAGATCTGCATTTTAGTGCGCCGATATATTGTCAGACAATTCAATTTGTTACCCAAGGCAGAAAGCAGCTGTCTCGCAGTGCTGGAATTTGTCTCTCCTGCTGATGTGTGATGTCGGGCCGAGCTACCTCAGAGAACTTACTGTAATTGGCAGAGATGGGAAAGGTGACTTTGACAGTGTGAGCGCGCATTTTCCGATTCCCAGCCGTTATCTCAGCGTTTTAAATTGGAGCTTGGCTTCAGTGGAAAAGCTCAGATATCCTTTGGAAGAATCATCAAAGTCAGTGTGGCGTTAGCAGAGGATGGACCCGCTCCAGCCTGATGACATCAGACTCTCTAGCTCACTGTGAGAGTGCTTCATGATCACAAATATTGATCTACCCAGGCAAAGCTATGGGAATCATGTGAATTTGTAATGGGACTAATGTTCCCAGTTCAGAGACATCCAAGATGAGAGGTGTAAGGGGAGTACGTGATGGGGGGATAGTGTTAACAGTAAGCTTGTATTAGTCATCCACGCATCTCATATTTACTGCTGTTCACATGCAGTTACCTCACCTCACCTTACTGGAAGCTGCTGCTATAATTTGGGGGGTTGGGGTGCAGAGACTTTCTTATCTTCCCTCGGTAACCTTATCTGTAGGTGCTGCTGAGGTCTGCACTTTCCAGAACAAGAGGACGCTGATGGAATTATTTAAATCCAGGGAAAATCTTTTAAAATCCTTTTCACACAGTAAAATCAGGGAGGAAGATTAAAGTTGCTGAATGCTCCTCTTCCGATATTATCATCTGATTAAGATGTTCAAATTATACATAATGACTGACTTCCATTTCAACTAATAGAGGAATACAAGTCATCGAGCAAGCTGCTTAAAACTGCAAGAAGTGATCAATAGAAGGTTATTTTGTTAAGCATGTGTTAAAAAGGGAGTGTGCTCCCCATCTGCCACTTCTCCGCCCATTTAAAACAACAGGTACGGTGTTTGCCTGAGGAAAGGCCTCTCTGTTTCACTCACACATTCAGTGGTGGAAGGGATTTTTACCCACACTTAGGAGAGAAAACAGAACAAAGCTCTGCTAAAGAGAGGAGAGCGAGGGTGTTTCGATTAAAAAACATAATGTACGGGGTGGATGTCAGCAGCCAGGCTGAAGCAACGAGAGCAAAAGGCCAGAAAAAAACTTTATGTGCTCAAATAAAATCAGAGTTGGAGGATGTGGCAGCTGAAGCGAAGGGTCAGGTTTGGTTGATTCTCTTGATGCCTGGTTTGTGACAGAGCAAGTGGATAAAAGCCGAGCTTTCCTCTCACCGTGCTTCATGCTTCTCCTGTGATGAGACATGCAGATTGGACATTATGCAAGTGATCTTTAGCAGGTAGTTATGTGCTAAAACATTTGAAACCCTGACTCATCTGGCTGATCTGTTCCAGTAGTTCATACCGTCTCTTTTTCCTGTGATTAATGCTGCATTATGATGCAAGCAGCTCCGGGGGATTTGATGTGGTTTTGCTCATGAGGCTGTTAGAGAACTTGGTTTTACTTCACAGCTCTACTTGTGAAATGTTGTCCACCGGAAGCTCGACAGAGACATGGGAGTTCTTCCCAGAAGTGAGTAAATATGTGTTAGGTTTCCAGATCAGTCCTCTTCAACTTGCTCCATTTTGATTGTCTTATGCTTTTTATTGGTTCCTCTGGCGTCTCCTGACCCTGTGCTCTCATTTCTAAGCGGCATTTAAATGTACATTTTCACATAAACATGGAAGATTATGTTCATTAGCATTAAAAACTGAATGAATTACAACACATAGCAGAGCATAGAGACACTAATATACCATAAGACGTGGATTATAAAGGCATCTAGGTAAAATTGTGTTTATAGATCATTTAGTGGATATTTTTTTCAATATGTGACCGTCTTATTGAAACTGTAATAATCCATAACTACCACCACAAAGTGTTGTTGATTCCCAAAGCAGTGTCAGCCCCAAGAACAACATCCATTAACTGTACCACTTATTTCACCAGAGTTTGTCCCAGTTATCAGCAGGCGAGAAGCAGGGTACACCCTGGACGGGTCGCCAGTCCCAGAAAAAACAAATGAATAAAAATACAGAAGAAGACATTCCTGTTGTTAGACTGAAGTAAATCATTATTTACAGCTGGGAGATTTAATGCTTGTATAATATTAATTTAAGAAACATGCAGGTCAGATACAGAAGACAGAAAAAAGTTCTGCAATCATGCTGGATATTCAGTCGGAGGGGATGTGTCAGTGAGAGCCACGTAAAATGAAGCATTTACGCGTTAACTCATATCTGCAGACAACCTCTGTGCTGCTTTTGTAGGGAGGTCCTGGCAAATAGTTCAATGAAACCGGCCCATTTACAGAGACACCAGAGCACCAAACACTCAGGAAATATCAGTAAAACAAACTTATTATTAACAAAAGCTGGTGGAGTCACATCAGGTCAGACTGTAATGACGAAAGCTACGTTTGTTGTACACTGGTGTAGACCAGTGTTTCTCTATTCCAGTCCTCAGGCCCCCCCTGCTCTGCGTGTTTCAGAGCCAACCCCGGTTTAACACACCTGAATTCAACAAATGGCTTTTTAACAAGCTGCAAAGAATATCATGGGCAGGTTAATGACTCTGAGTCCGGTGTGTGGGATAGGAACATGCAGAAGACATGCAGGGCAGGGGGACCTGAAGACTAGAACTGAGAAACACGGGTGTAGTCACATTACGGTAGACCAGCTTGTGACCATTCAAAGTGCTTTGCAAATCACCTATACCCATTCACACATACACCCCATAGGCGCATATCGAGGGCCAATGCCTTGTTATAGTCTGGTAAAGCCGGGAGTCAATCCACCAACCACCCAGGTGGAAAATGGCCGCTCTACCACCTGAGCTACAGCTGACCATTTGGCAGGGATATGTTCCAGCAGCCTTGTAAAACCATATTCTGCGTACTATTTGTGTTCTTGTCAGCACTAAGCTTTATATTTAGTTAACTTCATATAAGCTCACTGATCAAACCATCTGCCATGTATGATGAGGGAAATTTCTCAGCCAGGCTTTTATATACAGTCTGTGGGTCTAACCCGTGCTAATGACTTACCGCCCCGTGTCTTATTAGCCAGAGATGGAACACAATGCACTCTGTTTCCACTGCAAAGAAAGACCTACATATGAACACAGAGTGAGTCATCGTCGTTGCAGCCGACTGTAAAAATTATCCCTCACTCCCACTCTCATTGAATATGATTATGGCTCTTATATTCGAGCTGGATGGATGGATTGATGCTTGGACAGAGCAGTGCAGAGATCCTCTTAACTCACCTCGCCACAGCAGCAGAGAGCACGCCATCTCTCATCTTCTTTTTCCAAAAAATTCCCAAAAGGTGTGTTATTAAACTTTATTTTAAAAGAGACAAAATGTCAGTATCATGAATTTCTTTTTGGTTGGGTGAGTTAGCGGGGTCGGTATTAGCTATATGTGCAACCTGACCATACTGGTGCAACTGGTGTTTGTGTTACTGAGCATAGCTGTATATGTTTACAGTCTAGGTAGAAGCCGAGGCGTTGGACTGGATATGTGCGGATTTTCTTGTTGTGTGCAGAAATATAATCAATATTAAACTCATGAACATGGTGGTGTTCATGCTTATGTGTTTTATTTGTCCTGAGAGAGATGAAGGTAAGAGTAGGCAATGGCTACAGAGTTTTTTGGCACAGAGAACGTGTATGTGTGTGCTGCTAAGAGCCCTTCTGAAGTGCATTTAAAAGGCCGGGGAGGGCGATCATGGCCCCCAACCTCCTGTGAACACACAAGTGAGTCAGCCTGCACCATCAGCCTGCAGTCCTGCTCATTTGAACACACAACACACCAGTCGGGAGCCTGATAATAAAGCGTGAACAAGACGCATACATTCGCCCACATTCATGCACCAGAATCTGCTGTGGTTTTTGTGTGCAATTCTACTTCAGCACTGATAGTTGTTCAAAGCATTACACACATCATATTAATCACCTTTAAAACAGGACTCAAAACACAACCATATTTGATAAAAAAGACTTAGAAATAATGGAGAAATAGATGGCAAAAAAATCTGAGTAAACCAGCAGTGAGTTTGTCATAATACAGAAAAAGGTGTTGTCAACAACTCTGCCAAAAATGAATGATTAACAACAACAATAAGTAAATAAAATGAGCATGGCTAATCTGTCATATACTGTACGGATTGTTTCTGACTTATATCGGCCAAATTTTCCCCCTTAATGGACAAAAACATGCAACACGGTAAGGCCTAGTATGTGTGGTCCACATGTGAATCCCATGATAAACATGAGAAACATGAATGTTTTTATGGTGTGAAAGAATTGGTTTTCTCACATTTAATAATATAAAATATACAGATCCAATGTCCTTCACATGGGATTGTGTTCACATGAGAATATATGTAGGTTTTATATATGATTTGTTATCATATAGATGTTATAGGCTTATAAGTGGCGATATATGTTTTCACACACAGTTATACAGGTTTGAAGGAACATTTCACATGGTTTACATTTATATTCACATAAAATTATTAATTATATGGTTTGCTAATAATATTATTGATAATAATAATAATAATACAATTATTATTATTATTACCACTTGAAAAATGTGGCACCACATTTTAAGTACATCTCCTGATGTTTATTTATTTATTACTTACTTGTTTATAGAGACAGAAGCTAAATGGGATTGGGTGTGTGTGAGTGTGTGTGCTTTGTGTCTGTATGTGTGTGTGAATCTTAATGTGTGTGTTTATAGCTATTTGTCAAACTCTTAATTGTTCTGTCCAACAGTTAAACTATGCACTGCTTCTGACATAAAAGGTCTTATAAATAAAATTTGATAAGATTAGAGGACAGTGGGCGGCCATGTTTTGGCTCCTGCTGTACAGTTGGTAGGGGTTAAAGGCCCACGCCGTTCACCCCAGTTAGCCCACCGAGGCTGGGGGGAGTGGTAGTCTAGAAACTCGTAAATAAATAGGTTTCACATGGAAAATATGGGTTTCATGTAGGACTTTACACTGTCTACCTTGAAAATGTTCCAAACTGCATGTTTGACATGTGCAGAATATGTGTTTGACATGTGCAAAACCACGTGGCATCACATGTAAAATATGTTTCTTCTGCAGGGTAAGCTGATTGGACTTCTACTGGAATTTTTACTGTATTTTGATCTGTCAAACAGAACCCTAATGAAGCCGTCAAACAGCTGTCATTCTGATATACTATTCAGTCAGAGCAAGGACAACATGAAAAACCAAACCAGTAAATTAAACTGTAACAGCAGCAATTCCATATCATTCCTGCCGTCACAGTGTGTGGCTCACTGCTCGTGCAGTAATCATTATATTCCTCTGAAACAGCTGCATCGACTGACTTTGATTTGTGATCTTTTATAGTCCCCCGTAAAAGTAACCCTCCCTCCTCTTCTTATATCCATCCCACAGTGTTCCTGCTCTTATTAATGGAAGTCAGGAATCCAGTTGATTTAAATAAAAGTGCAGCATGTTTGTAAGATCAATGGGCAGCTGTTTTAAGGGAGAATTTATAACAACCAACGACCGTCCTGCTGTGCTCACTGAGCAGATTTCTCGCTGATACCATGAACTCACTTTCAGGAGCTTGTGGTATAAATCATGGAGAAAAGGGCAGCAGCGAGGTCAAATCATTTAGGGTTTCTTCACAGCCGAAGAGTTGCAGCTACATTATTATCAGCAGTGCAGGAAGGTGTGCAATCTGCTCAGATACCTCTGCTGCTGCCAGTTTATTAAACCGAGCAGAACTGCCTGTGATGTTTTCCACACTGTGGATATAAACCTGAGGTGAGAAAGTTTAAAGGACGCTTTGTTCTGCTGCACAGCTGTTAGCTTCACTGCTGACACAGAACTTCACACGTTGAGCGTTACGTCAGCCTTGTTTCAGAGCAACACTCATTTTCATTCTCAAAGGCTTCCTGATTAGTTTTAGCCAACCCAAAGGAGGAACAACGTGAAGGAAGGTGAGGTTAAAAATGCTGATTGCTGTTTGAGGATGATGAAAAGTTTGTTTTGCACTCAGACACTGACTGAGCTGCACATCTTTTGCTGAGCTTGCATGCGAGGATGATTTGGTTAAACTGGTGAGTTGTAAGAAAAAGCTTTTTTTACATTTGGCGCTTTGTTAATAAAACTGTCAGAAAATGTCGATTTATGGTTCTGTGCATAGTTGCGCTGACATCCAGTGACTAAGATTCAAGTTGCAACCAAACAGAGTCATTTTTCTCAAACAGATCAGAAATGTGGCCACTTTAAAATACTTATTACCAGCATATTTAAATGAAAATTTTACAATGGGTGTGAAAGAAATCTGTTCTTTGGCATTAATGTATTCATATTTCTGCCAAAGAGATTTGTAAATGTTTCATGCTGAAATTTAAAGGGGACAAATTGTGCAAAATGCCCATTTTTTAGCCTTTAAATTCATGGTTTTGTGTACTTTTAAATGTTTAGGGATGTAGAAAATGTAAATGTGCATATATCTTTATATTCTTTTTGATTATATTTTTAACTTTATTTTCTATTACTTTGTTTTATCTATAACATATTTGCTGTGGGTCTGCCAAATAAGGTCATGGACTTCCAGGTAATCAATGTGGTGAATCTGATACATTGACATTTATAGTAAACTTCCCAATAAAATGTTTCTCTGCTGGGAGATTAGCTTATTGCTGCTATCAAGCTACAAACATGGCGGAACTTCTTGTGACCTGGAGGTGGGCGGGGCTTAACATGCCTCATTCACATTTAAAGAGACGGCACCAAAACGAGTCGCTGTGAAAACGCGCCTCAGAACAGAGTTATAAGGTGTGTGTGGAGCGAGAATACACACCTCAGAACAGGGTTATAAGGTGTGTGTGAAGCGAGAATACACACCTCAGAACAGGGTTATAA
>JBAMIG010000022.1:18705074-18715353 GCA_037177335.1 Kiunga ballochi | reverse complement strand
TTCTGCCCAGTGCAGCCCTGTTCTGCCCAGTGCAGCCATGTTCTGCCCAGTGCAGCCCTGTTCTGCCCAGTGCAGCCCTACCAGGTGCAGCCTTGCCCAGTGCACCCTCCTGGAATCAGAAAATGCCTCTCTCTTTGTCTTCATACTCGGGCCACGGCGATGGAGAACTCAGAGACCCGAGCGGTGCGTGCCAGTGCTGGAGATTAAGCCCAGCCAATTAGGCTGTGTTTGACTCAGCGCTCTGAGCGCTTGTTCCCGTCCGTCTGTGCCACGGAGAACGGTTATGATAACAGCTCTGGTAATGATTCTAACTATGCCGAAGCCGTGGTGATGGCAGATCAGACTCATAATGAGGCATCTCTCAGGCCGGGCATGACAGCTGAGGGTCAGAGGCCACCACTTGTCTGCGCGTGCACGTTTTCTCTGTGTATTAACCTCTTCTCAGGCACTGATTGGAGGAGAAGGCTGCAGTGCTCCCAGTGGCTTGCCAATTAGGACACTCACATCCATAAATATTTCAGCCTCCTTCTTATATAGGTCAGGCCTCTCTTGATTGCTGTCTCTCTCTGCATCTCCTCATCCTCACACCCGTAGTATTGCATGTACAGTACTTATTGTTTTCTCAGCCGTGATGATTCACAGCATCACACTTCTTAACGGTTTTCTTGGGTGCATGACGAGGTCACAGGAGGATCAGGCAGCATCTTGCTGGATGCCGCTCTTTACATCTGCACTTTCCTTCCTCACTGACACACCTGGTATTTCCATAATGAGGAGTTACTCGCCGCCTCTGGGTGGACGGAGATGAAGAAAATCAGCTGTAACACGCAGGCGGAGGGAGTTATGCAACAGAAATGATGTTACTTCAGGTGAAAGCCAGCGGAAATGACATCACCGAGGAGCTTGCTGGTCCAAAATTAAGAGGACGTTTTGGTGATGTCATCAGAAAAAAGAGGAAAATATCTGGTTGTGCAGCTTGTCAAGCAGGGAAATACACAGATCCGAGTGTATTCTAGTGAGCACATCACCCCGCCACTGCATCACACAAATATTGATGAGGTGTCCTCATGCCAACACTCACAAATTTAAACAAACAGGGCAAATATCTATAGCTCACTGTGTGTGTATGTGTGTGTGTGTGTCTGCTTTGTGTGTCCTAAGCTCTCCCAATAGCAAGGCAGTTTCCACATCCACACTGTGTTATATAAGCCAGCTGAGGCACACTAAAGCGCCAGTGGGTTTTTAGATCATGCCGTGCTGGAGCTCCCATCATCCACTGCTCTACTGGGCACCAAGCAGCTGATAGAGAAGAAACAGGAGAAGAAAACGCCCAGTTACACAAGCAGCACATACTGGAACTGTGGAGAGAAGAGCATGTGAAGCAGGAAATGCTGCGTAGAGGAACGTCTTATTCTCTCCGTAGGAGTTTCAGAAATATTTCCTCGTGCGTTTATTCTTTAAAATGGTGACAAAGAAGCTGCTTTAACGTGGTGTGTTTGCTTTTTACAAAAATTCAATCAGGCTTTTTAATGAATGGAGAGTTTGTCATAAATGTCATAGTGAATATAATCTAGTGTCTGAGCACCACGGACTGCTTCCAAGCAAACGGGTGAATATGAATATGTCTTCAGTGATCTTAAGCTTTTACCTGAATCCAGTCAGTAACATGGCTGACCACCAGTGCTGTAGATTAGCCAGTTTACTGCAATGTGTCATGATTTCTGCTCTGCCCTGAATGTGCTGCACGCTTCCCCTGCCTGATTGCTGATTTTCTATCTAAACACCTGCTCAGTGTGAGATTGCCTGTCTTTCCCACGGCCTTGTTCATGTGCCTGGCGTTGACCCTTACTTTGCTACGTCCCTGTAATGAGAATTGACCTCCTGTTACTAAATCTTGCCTCATCCTGACCCTGCTTCTACTTTGCTCTTTGGTTTTTTTTTTTTCCTCATCTGAAACCTCTTTCTGTGTGACCCTGGACTGGCACTGGACGAAGTTCTGCTTATCCTGTGCTCTGTATGAAGCTGCCTGTTCCCGCAGTTCCTGATCTCCAGACTTAGCTAGACCACCTCCAGCGCTGTTGTTGTTTGAATAAAACTGTTAAACTTCCTTTTTGGCTGAGTTTTGGGTACTGGCTCCTTTACCTAACACCTTGCCTCCTTGTCCCATATGCCCTCCTGGTATTGCTCAGTCTCCGGCTTTGGTAGGTTAGCTTGTCTGCTATTTCCCTGCTGCTCGTGGAGAGCAGGCATTTCATTTGCCTGGATTCTGTTTCTCTTCTATATCTGCTGTCTTATGCCTTTAGCTCACTCTCATTGTGGCGTTTGCATTTTCTCTTACTCCTGGCACATTTGCACCAACATTTTCTATCCCTTCAGGTTGCATATTTGCTTGCTTCCCATCGAAAGCCACTTTGTTCTTCTCTCCCAGCAGCCCACTGTAATCCTCCAGCCCCACCGCTGTGTCTCACTTCCATAGGCTGAGATATGTTACATTACATTCAAATGCTGTTGCTAATACTGGGCTGCCATCAATTAGTTAGTCTCACTCACTGAATGCAGATGTTTCAATGACCTATGATGGATTTTAAATAAAGTCATGGACCAGTATAACATTGTCCATTTCAGCCTAGCGAGGAATTTTAGGAACAACAGCTGGATTTTAAAGGGGACATATCATGCAAAATCCACTTTTTTTAGCCTTTAAATTAATGTTTTGTGCAAAAATTGTTTAGGAGTGCAGAAAATATAAATCTATCTTTATGTTCTTTTTGGTCATATTTATAGTTAGTTTATTTTTCTCTATTGTCTACCACAATTTTCATTATTATTATTTATTACATCACACCTTTTGCTGCCAAATTAGGTCGTGGACTTCCAGGTAATCAATGTGGTGAATCTGATTTGTTGACATTTATAGTAAACTTACTGATGAAATGTTTCTCTGCTGGGAGATTAGCATATCGCTGGTATCAAGCTACAAACATAGTGGAACAGGGTAGAACTTCCTGTGACTTGGAGAGGGGCGGGGCTTAACATGCCTCATTCACATTTAAAGAGACGGCACCAAAACGAGTTGCTCTGAAGACGCACCTCAGAACAGGGTTATAAGGTGTGTGTGGAATAAGCAGGAATTCACACCAAAGCATTGCACTTTTACTTTATACACACAATAAATTAATCATTTACATGTTAAAATGAAGGATTTAAAAGCATCATATATCTCCTTTAATGTTAATCACATCAGGGTTATCACATTCAAAATTGTGATAATTGATCGATTTTGTCTTTAGTCTTGTTGTGAGTTGAGTCTATTCTCAATGTTCTTTTTTTTAAAAACATTCTAAACTTCACTTTGTTGAGCTGTAAGTGTATATTTGCCTCATTTTTTTTATATTTCAGTGAAAGTATCATAGTACGAGAAGTTTCCCTCTCATGTCGTGCATGGTTTTTACTCTGGTTTGCATGTAAGGAACTTTTCTGGGTGTTTATTTTTCCCTGAGCTGTTTGAATGAGTTACTTTGAGAGTATTCGCTTACATTGATGAGCCCAGCCTGCCGCAGTCCATCGCCCTGGGGCCTCGTTTCAGACTGGACACTGGCCTGAGCCGGCTTTGGTGTTGCCCAATAAAATCAATAGGTCTGGGGCAAGGGCTTGTAGGATAGGAGCAGGGGGGTAAAAGCACTTATATAGGAAAAATGTAGTAACATTGTGTGTTTGGAGCTGTCAGGAGTGTATGTTGTGTTAACACTTGGCAACAAAGTTAAGCACCAGCTCAGCATTTCATCCAGCAGTTGACCCGTTCAGTCGTGGTGACATTGAGTTTCGTGTAATTTTAGCAGTAACCATGGCAACAAATAAGAAATCCATTGTCTGATACATAAAACACAGAGCACACTGCTGTGAGCCAATAAATTAAAATCCAATCATTTATGTCCTGATTGACCGAGCCACTGGCAGCTCTCTCACTTTATATCATATTAAGGGGGAATAAAGAGGCAGCATGGCTTGTAAAACACCGAGCTGAAGGAGTGTGTCCTCATATTAAAGCGAGATCAGAGTATACTGGAAGAGTCACTGCTGTCACTGGGATTTCAAATAGTTAAGCATGTTTGTTCCTCAGAAGTGATCCGGGAAGTTCCCAGCACCGTGAGAAAAAATTGTAAACCTGTGTCATTTTTTGTCTCCCAGCATAAAAAGTTGCATTTGATAGTTTTTCAGCTTTTTACGCTACGGGTAATCAAAGTGAGAAGAGTTTTAGTGTTGCAATCCGGAGGAAAAGTGGCTCCTTTTCCATCAAAACAAGACGTCCAGATGCCAAACTGTCAGAGAATATATTCTGTGGAAATGTGCTTTCAAGGGTGTGTTATATTCACAAAAAATGTGTGTTTTATTTCCTTCAGGTTGTACTCATCATAGAGGATATTTAGGTTCCCTTTATGCACTTCAGTTTGACTTACTGACTCTGGGAGAGGAGTTTGTGATGCTGCAAAATGATGATACCAGTCTTCTTAAAGGCACCTGGAAGAGTTTTCAGCACTAATAGCTTTACAAGACAGGATTTAGTGGTGTTACATTATACTGCTGTTCAGCTAGTGAAAAGAAAAATATAGACTAATCACAAAGAAAAGGAAGCTTTTATTTCTTTAAATGCAAAACCTCAGTGCTGTGTGGATCTGCAGGAAAACAGATGTAAAGAATCCTTATTTTCACACACAACTGGCCTTTTTCTGCTGAACTGCTCATGTATACATGATCAGCATCACTTACTGAAGTTTAAACTTTTAACTCGGTTTTTACTCTGAGATTTTCACACACAACCATCGTAAGGGTTTACAGAGAAGGTGTGAAGAAGAGAAATTATCCAGAGAGCCGCAGTTGTCTGGACCAGAATGTCCTGCTGTTCAGAGGAGAATGGACAGACAGGTTGAAGATGATAGAAAAGCTATAGGTACTCAAATCTGCATTCAACTGGGAGCTATGTGACCATCCTAACATGTAGCAACAGTTCAGGTGGTGTAATGATGTGGGGGGTATGTCCTTGGCCTGCTTCAGTACCAACGTAGCATTGCTAAAACACCACAACCTTCCTGAGTATTGCTGCTGATCATATCCATCCCTGTATGAGCACAGTGTAGCAGCTTCTGATGGATCCTTCCAGCAGAACCATGCACCATGTCACACAGCTCACATTATCTCCAACATGATGATGAGTTCACTGTCCTCCAATGAGCTCCATAGTCAGCAGATCTGAGTCCAGTAGAACACATTTAGGATGTGGTGGAACAGGAGATTCTCATTATGGACATCCAGTTGACAAATCTGCAGCAACTGCGTGATACTATCATGTCAGCAAAGTGTCTCAGGAATATTTCTGGCACATCGTTGCATGAAGCGAGGAATTAAGGCACTTCTGAAGGGAAGACGGGCTCTAACACTGTAGTAGACTGAGCCTGACTTCTTTTTGTATTAAAACTCGAATGTTAATTTGCTTCAGATATCAGCACTGTATCTAGGTCTGTTTTTCCCCGTTGCATTGGTTTATTGACTTCATAACACACCCTGACACCACTGTCTAAAAAGAAGCCACGCTCATATGCAAACATATAAACAGTCCTATTAGCATGGTTAGCAACAGGGTTGCTACTGACACTGACTGATATCAGGGTGAGGGTATGTTTTCATTCAAAGTGGGGTTTTCTTGTCTACAGATGAAGTTGCAGCAATAATCAGTGAAAATGTTCATCATGGGAGGCTTTTTCTCAAAGCTTCAGTGTCCAAAGCAGGGGGACTATCACAATCCAGGCTGTTTGATCCAGGAAACCTGCTGGATTGCGGCCCTCGTAGGACCGATTTGAGCACCCCTGCTCCAAACCTTCATATGTTTGTGAATGATAGCAGCAAACCCAGAACAATCTGCACTAATCAAAGTGTGCATGAAGCTGAAGTTATGTTTCGTATTGCTTTAAATGTCTCATTCTACCTGGACGTGAATCTCACGTATTGTCTCGCCCTTATTCCTGATTTGTTCCTAACATGCTGGCGCATACTGCTGCCCGCTACTGTCACACACATGCATTCAGCATGATCTGTGGGGAGATGAGCAGTGGAGCGGAGGCTAATTACAGCGATGGAAATGTGATATATAGATGGAAGTTTAACTATGTGAGCAGACCTGTCATGTGGTGTTCTTTTACTTTCATGGTACCACTGACCCATCTCTCTATGGTGTTATTTTGAGATGACAGTGCAGGATTCAGTAAAAGAGCTAATAGTGCAGGGTGTACGTGTAAGAATTTGCATGTGCACTGGGATATCACTGGTGATTTCAGATTTTAGCTATGTTGATTTACTTTATTTATCAAGAAAATTCAGGAGCTTTTTGATCCCCCAGAACTATTTGAGCTATGCAGTGTTGCAGGTTCTAAGATGTGTGCCTACAAAATCATTTTAAATAAAAAAAAAACTTTTTTTTTTTACAAACCAAGAGAACATTATCAGTATGTACATGCAGTGTACATATTAGCTTGATAGCCATTTAGATTGTTCTCTTATGGCATTTACAATATATTCTAATATGAATCAGAAGTAAGTAATATGTGCCAACATAATCCATATAGTTTTCCAAATAAAACCAGTGCAAATATTTCCAAGTTAAAGGTTGTTCAAATGTCCAACAGCAAAACACTTGATTGAATTATCAATGAGTAAACTATTAATATGCAGTTACGTAATAGATAACAGACCAGTTAATGCAGCCATAAGTTAAAAGGGGACATTTCATGCAAAATTTACTTGTTTAGCCCTTCTTTGTGTTTTTGTGCACTTTTAGATGTTTAGAAATGCGGCAAATGCCAATTTATTCCCTCCTGATGCTGAACATATATCTTTATATTCTTTTTAATCACATTTTTCAGTCTGTTTTTCCCTTTCTTTATTACAGTTTTTTATCTATTACATCACAATATTTGCTGTCAAATTAGGTCGTGGACTTCCAGATAATCAATGTGGTGAATCTGATATGTTGACATTTATAGTAAACTTACCAATAAATGTTTCTCTGCCGGGTGATTAGCGTATCGCTGCTATCAAGCTACAAACATGGCGGAACTTCCTGTGACCTGGAGGGGGGCGGGGCTTAACATGCCTCATTCAAATTCAAAGAGACGGCACTAAAACGAGTCGCTCTGAAGACGCACCTCAGAACAGGGTTATAAGGTGTGTGTGGAGCGAGGATAAGCAGGAATTCAGACCAAAGCATTGAGCTTCTACTTTTATACACACAATAAATTCATCATTTACATGTTAAAAGGATTTAAAAGCATCATAGATCTGCTTTAAAGAATACTCACCAAAAGTCGGCTACTTCTCAGCTTGTCCTTCTTTGGCATCTTAAAACCAGTAAAATCTGCATTTATTTTCCAATCAGCATCAGTCGAACATGTTTTCTGTTGTTCTGTGTTTTGAAGATGCATAAGCCATCATGCTCCTTTCCTTTTTCTTTATTCATTATTTCACGCTGTTTATTTTCCTTGCTGTTTGGTGAAAGTTTGTGAGGAGGGGTGAGAGGGGCATCAAGGAGCCTCTCGCCCGGAGCGAGGATGGTGCAAGGGCTCGGTATTGAGGGGGAGGCGGTGTGGGGAGGATTAATAAGCGTTTGTTGTATTAAATCAATGTGCCTGGGAGCTGAGGCTCCTGATTAGCATGACCCTGTCCTGCACATCAGCACATTTAGGGCTGGGGGAGGCTGATTAAGAGCCAATGCTAATTTCCTCTCAGTCCTGTCAATGAAGGCAAGAGTGAGGGAGTAAAGGATGCAGAAAGAGGGAAAGGATTGAAGGTCAAGATAGAAGCTTTTGTAAAGAGAACTTTTTGCTTGTTTTTGCACATCCATAGTGTTACTATACACTCGCCATGTTCTTCCTTTTTAACCCTCCCAAATAAGCCACACTTGTTCAGTCTTTTAATCTTCCTTTGTAAAAAAAAAAAAAAACATTCAGTTCTCTCTCTGTGTCTCATAACATTCATATTTTTTTTACTTTCAATAGAGTCCTGAATCCATTCTGACTCTCACAAAGCTGCTCAGGTGCTCTAGATATTTATATTTCTCGGCCATTTGGACATAGGTGTGAAACCTACCGTGGCGTTTGTGCAGGACGTGCGACTGCTGAAACCGGGCCATGAGCCTGCATGGGTGTTGAGTCTCATTAAGTTGTTTGTCAGCCAGCGCAGAGGAGTGCCAGCGCGTGGACACCAGCCCGAGCTGCAGCCGTGCCAATCAATACAGTACACACAGTATCCGCTCCCACCCTGCGTCTCTGTAAGCAGGTTGGCACGCATGCTGGCAGGAGGGGGCGGGGCTTAACTGTGTAAGGGCAGCCTTCACAGGAAGTGCATCAGGAAAGAGAAGAGGCAAATCAAGAACATTATTATGACACTACTTATTACTGTAAGGTTACCGCTTAGCCTGCTGAAGCAAATGCAAACAGCTCTAAAATTCAGCATTTCAGTTCAATAAAATGCAGGTTTGAGGGATTAACTGTGTCTGATAAAGTAAATTAATTAGCCTTGTAGGTAAACAATGAATTATAGTGTCGGTAAATAGAGAAATGCCCATCATTATGAGGTAAACAGCCAACGATGTGCGGAGGTTTTTTCTTTTAGAAAAAATTTAGGGTCGCTTTTATTTACGTTCATAAATATATTGTCTTTACTTGGAGCATTAAGGGGTAACATGTCTCTGTCAGTCAGTAATTAACCTGCTCAGTCATTTCTAAAGGTTTCTGTTTTTTTATGTCAGGAATCACTTACAGCAGATGCAAAATAGCACTTCGCTATTTCTAATGCAAACATCAAAGTGCGCTGTTCATTTAGATGAACTAATAAGTACATATACGTGCAAACGAAGGACTTCCCAGAGGGTTCTGTGAAATGAACCGTATGCCGTGTCAGGTTAAGATATCGTGCTGCCACTCAGCTTCACTACCAGCTTCTCCCTCTGGTCCCTGATGGTAAAAAACATACATATATTTATGTATACGTGTGTATTTCACACTGACAAACTGTGGTTTAAAAACACTCCAGGCTTTTTTAAAAGAAGCATCACCTTCTCTAAATCTGGACAGTTTTGTTAATGTCATCATGTCATGGTGTTGCTTTAATCACCTTGATTGATGTGCCATTAGATTTCTGAAAATAACTTCATAATAACTTTAATAAAGTCGCAATTCAGGTTATATCTGTCTCGTAATCCCGCTTTTTAATCTGAACGTGGCACCATAAATTTACAGATGGCAACTTTAAGGCTAAAATCTTTTGGCTTCTTTTTTTTCCCTTCTTATGCAGCCCAAAAATACTTTTTCCAATCAAAATTATTGACGGCCAACCAACAATCTGTGTTAAACAAGAGATTTATCAAATCCTCAGAAAGTATTTCTTGCCAGATAAAACAATTAGAGACACGTATTATTTCTGTGAAGCTCTAAATAAGGCAGCATTCAAAGGGGTAAGAAACCAACGATGTCCCAATGAACTCAGCCCAAATCAAAACAGTGACCTCGGTGCTAATCACCACACTCCCAAGAGCATCCTTTCATGTGGGCTGAAGCGAGGCTTTTAGAAACACAAGACCTCACGAAGGTCAGCGCTGCCGTCAGCTATAAGGACGGAGGTCACAGAGTACCGTTGCTTCCAGCGGCTGGAGATTGACAGGGTTGTTTTTTTTAAACCACACATTATTACGGTGTCCCGGGACTGTAGACATCCCAGCAACCCTCTGTCAAAATAGTGTCACCCTGGTAGAGATAATGGCCGTTCAGCGGGCCTCCTCTGAATGCTGTGAAGCTGTAACAGATGTACAGTTAATGAGCGTCACGGTCGCTCTGATAGGTTGATGACGTGATGTTCATGGCAATTCAGTTCTCCTGTAAAAATGCACAAAGAGTACGCAGAAGTCAGCATTAACCTTCCTTTGTGTTAGAGTTACGTTATACCCACCTTGCTCCTTTACTGCAATAAGCTATCACTGCAGAGTAGTGCAATAGTAGTAAAATAATCATATTTATTTTATTTTGTTTTGTTTTTACAAAAAAAAAAAGATGAGAGTTCTTATTAAGTGACTATGTCCTAATCGTGTACTAAAAATCTTTAAAAGAGATGTATGATGTTTTTGAATCCTTTCAAAATATTAAATAATTAATTTACTATCTGTATAAAGTAGAAGTGCAATGCTTTGGTCTGAATTCCTGCTTATTCTCGCTCCACACACACCTTATAACCCTGT
>JBAMIG010000022.1:18673273-18683712 GCA_037177335.1 Kiunga ballochi | reverse complement strand
TAGCCGAGGAAGGCAGTCAGGTGCACGGGCTTGCTGGGGTCATCCTTGGGAAAGCTCTTTACCTTTCCACGGTGACGGCGGCTCCTCTTGCGAGGCAAGAAGCCGAGAGATCCGTGACGTGGAGCCGAAAACTTACGGTGGGACTGTGGAGAGAACCAACCGTTAGCATACCCAATCATTAGTAGTAATCCACCTTAAAAAGGGCCTAAAATCTATATGACTTGTTGATGTTTAATTATAGAACGTGATAAATGCTGACCTATTGTGAAAAATGGCTCCTACAGCTTTTAGGTATCGTGTTTTGATTGGTATAACATTACATTGTGCTGCTCTTTAACACGCTGTTAGCTGCATGTTAGCATATTAGCCGCCATAGAGGACTTTCACTCAGTTAGCTGCAAACTCTCTTAATGTGAAGAATTACCTCATAAAAGTTTTCCTTTAGGTGTAACGTGCAATTTGTGATTTAAGAAGACCGTTTTAATGAAACGTTATCTGTTGGCCTTCATAAACCAACCATGTTGAACTCCTCGCCACCAGTTAGGCCGTGCATGCATTCATATTGACGCAATTTCTCCACTTACATCAAAATGTTTGTATGGATAAACTTACAAAAGTCTGTGAAACTAAATAAGACGTTATAGATGTTTGAAGCATGACTGATGGCTAAGATAAAAGAGGGATTCCATCTTTTGGTCTTGGTCTTTCTCACTCACCATTTTGTCTCCAGTCCGTATGAAAGAGGCCGTCAGGGGGACTGGCAGTGCTAATATACTCAAACAAGTATCGCGAGAGCGAGCGTGATTATGTACAAAGAGGCACCGCCCCCGACATTTTCAGACATTACGCTAATACACGCCTTTACCACTAGATGACGCTGTTCACTTTGTCAATGTAAACACAAAACGACGCCAATGATTTCATATAGATTTATATTTACTGTGATATTATTAAAAACGGATACTCATATTCATACTGAAAAGTTAAGACATGAAAGCTTTTTTTTTTACATTTGTGCTGCGTGCCGAGCATATTTATTCCTCTCTAGTAACACATACCTACACATCTTCAATGTCCTTTCAAACTTATCCAAACTGATATTGTTGTTAATACTAGTTTATTTGTGATAAAATATCTTGTTTAAAGCTGAATGCAGGCAACGTTTCCTCCACTCTACACCTGGAAGACACCCCTCTGGAGCAGCATCAGGTCAGCCATCATAATCCCTGTACCTGAGAAAAGCTCAGTAAATTGCCTAAATTGCTATCATCCTGTTGCTTTAATGCCCATCATCCCTAAATGTTTTGAGAGATTTATTTTATCACACATCAAAGCTGCTATCCCTACAGATAAACACCAGTTTGCATAAAGGACAAACAGGTCCACAGAGAATGCAGTAATCCCAGCTCTCCACACAGCCCTTTCACACCTAAAGCCAACTCCTGTGTCAGAATGCTGTTTGTGGGTTTTAGCTCAGCTTTCAACACCATTATTCCCCACAAATTGGTTTTTAAACTTAGCAACCTGGGCCAAGGTAACTGACTATGCAGCTGGATCATGGCCATTCACACCACCAGCACCATGTCAGGTTTGCTGATGACACGACGATTATAGGACCGATCATAGACAACAATGAGTCAGCCTAGAGAAAAGAAGTCCAGCATCTTGTATAGTGGTGCACTGACAATCACCTGAACTTAATCCCCTTAAAAACCAAGGAACAGATAGTAGACTTCAGAAGATCTAAGCACAAACAACATCTGCCCTCTGTATAAGGGGAAAGGAGGTACAGAAGGTCCATATATCAGCTGACCTCACCTGGAGTACTGACATCACACATCAGGTGAGGAAGGTACAACAGAGTATTTCCTCCAGAAGTTCAGGAACGCTCACCTCCCTCATAAACTTGTACAGGTCAGAGTTGCACTGTGTGCATCTCATGTGCAGAGAACATAAAAGATCTACAGCAAGCGGTGAAGGCAGCAGAGCGGACCATAGGAGCACCACTACCCCCCAGAGACATCTGCACTGCTGCAAAGGAAAGCCAGCGAGGATCAAACCCACACTGTTCAGGTGATTGCCTTCTGTAAATAGATACAGCATGCAAAATGCAAAACAAATAGACTGAAAAACAGATTTTATCCATCGTACCATCCTCCTCTAAAGACCGAGACGATTTAAATGTTTGTATATTTAATGCATTTCTATGTAATATATAGCTCTGCTTACTGCTGTAGGACACTGCACATGACTAACTTTATTCTGAATTTAGTGTATTTTAAATCTTTAAGGGGTTTCTAAGGTACATCTAAAGACTGTGTAAATGGTTCTTGTGGGTAATTTTTAAAAAGATCATGTCCCTGAAAAAAAATCATGCTTCATCATTTTAATACAAGTTTATTGATAAAACACAAAGAAAAGACATTTTTGAAGTTATGGCAGAAATTATTTTATAATCCAATGTTTGTAAGTTTGATCTATTGTCAGGAAAATAAAAGCATTGAGAAAAATCACCAGAATTTAATGAAGCAATAATCTGAGGACCCCCGGTGTCCGTCTTTAACCATTACCTGCAAGCTCTTGGTAACTTCTTACTTTTCACTGAAAAATGAGATCCATGTAGCATCAAGTGTTTCATGCACAGATAAAGACATAATGTAATTACATGCCGTATTCAGTCGCATAAAAACAAACATAAAACATATTATTCGACTGGATTCATCTCATTTCACAGCTTGAGTTTCGACTGTAAAAAATAAGCCTTCGATGTATATTTCCAGCATACAGAACATTTCTGAAAACCATCTACATAGCAGATAATTATCCTGCACTGTTTCACTGCTACAGGACAGCAGTTTATGCAGGGAAGCAGAGCAGCAGTGTGTCTGGAGGCGGTTCTGACAACATGCAGTCCATCAGGCAATGGGAGGAGATCTTTTCCATTCATGCTACGGTGCAGATAAACAGCGGATCAGTGGGGTCAGCTTGACTTATTCCAACAGTTTTGGAATAATTCAAAACAGAATCGTCGTCTTCAGCATGGATTCCTGTTTTTAAATGACAGTCTAAATAAGCACAGTCTGTGGTCCTTCATGGCAGCACATCTGCAGTGCGATGCCTCCCTGAATCCAGGCCAACCCGTTCCCCCAAGTCTGAGGACACATCGTCCCAGCTGTCCTGGCATTAAAACATGAACATTTAACACGTTGGCAACAAACAGCAGCCTTCAGGGAACCAGATGCTGCTTATCAAGGTTGATCTTTTGGAAGAAAGCCTTCCCAAACTCATAGCTGCTTATCATGACGGCGCAGGCTGGAGCAACTTTAATGACCCTGGGCATGAATCCTGGAGAACAAAAATACAGTTTTAATAGTGAGGAAAGTCATATTTTACTTTATGCATGCAAAAATAAATGCATACCTGCGAAAAGGCCCCGGTAGCCCATCTCCGTCCAAATTCCCTTCATTATGTGCCAGGTAGAAGAGGTCTTCTTCACAGAACCTAAGCAATAGCAAAGAAAACCATAACTGTAAGGATATTCCAGAGAACATAGCTGCTTATATCAGAGTATAAACAGACCTCCCACAGTGTCCATCTCTCCCAGCTGGATCTGCCTCCGAGTCTTCACCACATCAAACGGCAGCGTCAGGATGGCAGCGATCTACAAACAGGAATCATACAAGCTCACACTTCCAACTCCTCGTCATCATCACACACTCGCATACGTTACCAAGTTACACATTAATAAGATCAACACGGTTTGATCCAGCGGATCATTGATCCGATTGGTAAGAATCACACACACACAGAGACTGTGTGTGTGTGTGTTATTATGGAGAACTCACGGCTCCAGAGACGGCTCCTGCAGTAAAGCTGATGGAAAAGTTGGTCTGAGACGTTTGATACTGTTCACAGAGCTGATCCTTCACCAGTTCATAGTTAAACCAGTATAAAGCTGAGGAGACAAACAGGGACGTTGGTGTCAATAATGTTACAGGAAGCTGATTTATCATGAAAGCTTTCAACATTTACAGCCAGATATGAGCTTTAAGTCTCAGGTTTAAGGAGTGAAAAGAAACATTTAGCCGATTTTGTGCCGCTCACCAGAAAAGGGCACGTCTCTGAGAACAGTGGGTCCCCAGCCCCTCCACAGGGACAGCAGGCCGTCCTGCGCCACAGAGGAGCGGATACACATCCGCAGCTCGCTGTAGGACAACCGTCTGGACTGCATCTTGGTCCGGACCAGCTCCAGAGGGCTGATCACCGTCACTGCTCCCACTGCGACACACAGACACAGTCAGAGCGCAGCCTGGAGAAAAAACAGCAGCGGGGGATTTTCATTTCCTCACATCTGGCCAGACCCCCGGCAAGAAGAGGGACGTGGCTGCCCTGAAGACCCACACCGAACCTCAGGATGTCCCGCAGCTGGTCATAGCAGGTGAAGTAGATGACGGTAGCGGGCACTGCCATGACCCTACGCATGCAGGCACAAACAAAAACAAACATATGAGTGTGTGGTTTACTTAGCTTTTCATACTTCATACCAGCTAATCTGTGCCGTTTAATACGAACAATAAAAACCTGCAGAAAAACACTATTAAAGGATTTTCTCTACTTAGTAAGTTCATCGTTTGTAAAAAAAAAACTGTTGCATTTATATGGATTAATTAACATTAAGTCATTTCTTTAGGTTTTTTTAAAACTAATCTTTAAGATAAGAAGGAACCGCAGGCAGAGACGGACACAGGGACACGGGGACATGTGGACGCTGCTGTTTTCACCATTCAGCCAGAGAAAAACTTCCTGGTTGAAAGATTTCCTTATGAACATCAGGAAGTGTTGGCGTCTTTTATTGGCAGGAATTTCCTTTAAGCTGCTGCCGTTTGTCTTGTTTGCTGGTGGAAGATGTGTGTAAAGCGACTGGAAAGACTGGAAAAGCGCTGTATAAGTATGAGTCCATTTACCATTTAAACTCATTACTGTTTTCATACGTATGAATGCAGAATATTTAGTGTTTTTATCAGACGGCATTGATCGTCTCAGGCTGAAATCCACATCTGGTGATAACGCTTCTGAGGACAAAGACCAGTAATTCAGGTTTTCCAGTAGAGGCTGTGTACTTCCTAAAATTCCAGTACAAGTACTGATCAAAACTCAGAAACGCAAACAGAAGAACTAATCAGAAGCTAAATATTTGTTTTAAAAATGATACGAGTTTCAGATCCTTCATCCTGCACAGTCACAGATACACATTTACAGACCTGACACATAAAACAAGCTTTTACTTTCCTACATGTTCTGTAAACACGACACTCACAGTGTTGGCGGCAGCCCACTCCATAGAGAGCGCACTCCTTCGTGGCGTGTGATTTTCACAAAAGCATCCTGCGAGACAAACGGGACATCACGGTGGATTTTAGAGCGTTAAAAAGACGAGACACAGAAACAACGCTGGTAATTCGTTGCTACTCACGAGCGTCCCGCTGAAATGAGTTGGCTTTTTATACCAGCTGGTGCAACTGGTTCCATGCTGGCAAACGTAGATGTGATCCATCAGTCCGTTACAATACAGGAAGCACTTCCCTGTGTATGAGAACAAGCAGCGATTAGGATACATGGACATTTTAACAAACTAGTAGCTGATAATATTACTGGAAATTAGATAAAAGAAGGTATCCGATATATCCCCCCCACCCGCTTCTCTCTCTCACACACACACACACACACACACACACACAGAGAGGAGAAAAAGCTATAAATAATGCAGAGGATGGCACTGACCGCAGAGCCACTCAGAAGATAACATCAGGGCCATCCTCGCTACTGCTTACTGTTTGTTTAGTCAGGGCAGATTTCTATCCAATTATTCTAAAAAAAAACTATTTCCTAAGCAGCCCCAAAGAGAAAATATTTATAGAAGGATAAGATCACATGCAGCAACAGTGCTCCAAAAGGAAAACCCATAACAAAACAAGGGAAGACCCGTGTTCTTTCACCATCTGAAATGGTCGAAATGATCAGACTGTCCGCAGAGGCCGTTACTTTGTGGCGACGTGCCAAAACAACAAGCATGAAACTGACAAATGTGCAACGTGTCAGCATGCTGCAGCAACAGAGTCGATACTCACACTTGGAAGAGCGAGCAACAGCACCCCATGGAGCAGATTCACTGGCTAAAGCAAAAGAAAAGGGTGGGGGCAAAAGAAAGGCAAGACAGTGCAGTTCCATGTAATGGCGTTAGTATCAAAAGCAAAAGCACGACAACGACGCCAAAGTCAACGGGATTTCGGGACAATGATTTGCAGTCTTACCTTGATGAAAAGGCGTCTGCTGGGCCTGCAGCCTTATCTTCACAACGTCCAGCGGCGTGACTGTAAACACACAGAGGCGTCAACAAGCTGCAGAGCGGAGCGAAAACAAAGCAAAACTCCTGTATGAAGAAGAAACATGCTTCTACTAGTCCTCATTTCTAAAAATCTAACCAAATAGAGATGTGAGGAGGGCTCCAGTGCCAGAAGCCAGCATCTGCTGCACTGGAGAGATCGCAGCCACAGGGCTGCAAACAGTCCGCTCCCCCATCCTGCCCACCTGTCAGAGCAAAAAAACAACATTAAATCACAAAACTACATGTTCAGCAGCGTTTAAACTGCACAGGCCTTTCCCCGTAACAATGTTATGTAAAACCAGTGTGAAGGAATCCTAGAAGAGCAACCTTACACCGGCTGGCTCAGGGTCCTGTTATGTGAGAAAGGTGAGCCATACCTTCTCCTTAGCTTCATTAGGGACAAACAAATTAGAAGCTGGAAGAGAAATCTAATAATTTAGAGAGTGTGTCACTAAATAGGGTAAGTCTAAGGTGGAGTTGCTAAAACTAGGTCCTTGAAACTTTAGATAGCTTATCTTTTGTATGCATGTCTCCAATCTCACCATGCAGCCAGCTAGCTAAACAAGTTATAGCCGCCTCACACTTGTTTTCCTATTGCTGCTTACTTGTGTTTGTAGGCCTTTTCCTCACTTCCATTGGTTTAGGTGAGCAGTTAGGGGCTCAGGTGTGTGTGTGTGTGTGTGTTTTAACCAATAAGCTGATTTGCCAGACGGCTCGCGGAGCAGAGACGCCCCAAACCGTCATGTGTCGAAACGACTGCGTACAAGATATAAAGCAAGATATTATCTTGCATGTTTAAAAATATATAACCCCCATAACGTATGTTATTCAGTGTTTGTACACTTTGTTCTTTTTCCGTATTAGCATGCTAACTCTTACCTTTTTTCTCTTTAATTTTACTAAATAATATATTTCAGGCAACGCTAGAAGGTGAGCAGGATCATTGATATTTGGACTGAAATTATAATAAAATGAAATGCATCTAAAGAAAGTGCTTTTTTTTTTTTTACTGAAAGTACTGGAACACAGATTAGCCGAGCAGCTAGCTAGTTGGTTTTATGCTATATAACCCCCTTTCTTAAAATAACAAGTAAAGGTCACTCACCTCTAATTCAGCTGCCAGATTTCCTTTAAGCCACTGGCGCCTTCACCCATGTTAGTTCAAAACTAGTCTGCTGTGATTCAGCATTTTCGGGCGATTCATATCAACAGCCCGTCGATTTGTGCTTCGCTCATTACGAGGATAGAAGCAGTCACGAAACGCTGCGCTCCTTTGCTTACATCACACGTAGATTTACTAAACATATGCGCTCAGTGATTGGTCCAACATGTCCGTGAAGTTGCTTGTCCGAATAGTTTGTAGATCTACGCTATGATTCACATAGCCCCGCCCCTTTTTATGCACACGGCCAGCCACTGGCGCCGCCTAGTGGACATGCGCTGTGAATCATGTAAACAAGTTTGTCTTCCAGTCAAATGCAGACTATATAATGAAGCACGCAACCGCTCTATACTAGAAAAATCTTTTTCTAATTGTTAAAAGAATTAATTTATAGACGGGATAAAAAGCGGAAGTAGAAGACCGGTTAGTCAGAGGTTAGGAACCGCCTCTGCTCTCACTTCTCTGGGCGTGTTTTAGCAAAGGCAGGTCGGCGCTTGGGTTGCGTTGTGGTGAGACGCTTGTGAACACCTTGCAGCTCACAACAGCCCTTTAGTCTTGTACAAAGGTAAGACCCATTTAAGTTTTTATTTATCTTAAATTGTCCCGAACACTGTTTCTAAATAAAGACCAGTCACTAAATTGTAAAGGCTTTTTGATAGGCTACTATATGAAAACAAATGTTGAACGTTTTTATAGGTTAACACGGGTTTTATCTCCATACAGTGTAATCATCTGTTTTTTTAATGATTTTAAATGTAAGTTTAGCTAAATTTAAATACGTTTTATACTTTTTTTAAAAAACCAACTCTTTTGTGTCTGGTCTTGTAAACTCGTGGTCATTAAAGGAAGTAAGCTTCTCAGTCAGGGATTCATAACCAAAACAAGTTGACACCTCTTGATTAATGATAAAGTAATACGTTTATCTAGGATTTTGCACTTAGTCTGGGGGGAAAAAGGCATGTGCAAACATAGCACAATTTGTTTTCCTAAGACACACATATTTTCTGTTTTTTTTTCCCTTAAAACATAAAAACTAAATGACACAATGGCAGAGGAAAAATCCTTCACCAGTTTCACTTTCCTTTGTAAACTGGCTTTGTCTGTGTGTGATTCCCCATGTGTGCAGATGCAGAGGTGGGTCGTGTTCTGCTGGGCTCTCCTGGCTCTGGTCGGTGCTGATGAATGTCCAGATGGAGGAAGATGTGGAACAGGTCAAACCTGCTGCAAAAACCCAGCTAATGGCTTTGGATGTTGCCCATTAGATCAGGTTAGAGCTTTCGCTACAAATAAATTCTTACAGGTTTCCTCAAGAAAAAAAGAATATATGGGCTGAAACGGGGCCATGTGTTTAATTACTCATCTATTACTCAGATAATATAAAAAATAATGCAATTTTTCATTAAAAATATTATTGTATGTATTCTGTTTAAAACAAAATGTCTTAATTTTAAGACTCTTAAATATTTATGTATGCAGGTATAATATTATAGTTTAGCTTGTTTCTGGAAAATGATTCATACAAAACCACAAAGGAGCATTAAAAATACTAAACATTTGTATTACTATTTAATATCACTTTAAGATTATAAATGTTGAATAGCAATAAAATACAACAAAAATAACTGTTAGCATTTAGCTAATTAGCTAAGCTATTATAGCCTAATTTAGCTAAAACTAATTACACATTACACAGGTAATAGCTAAATTAACCTATTTGTTTCCCAAATTAAAGGGTCTTGCCATTTATTGTGATATTGTTTATGTATTATCTTAGTAATGTAATTTTATTCCATGTATATAAATAAATCCAGTTACAACAACTATAAAGACTTAAACTAGCAAGAGCAATCTGTAAGGGCAATTAGCATTAGCTTAGTTTAGGTTCATATATATTAAAGGAATTCAACTCTGGGTGTGCTAAACTTAGTTTTAATAATAAAATTCAGGTAATGTTAAAATACTTTTTCTTTCATGAAACTGTTATTGTGATATAAAAGATTAGTTACTCCCCACACATGAACTTCCCTAGGATCATGTTTAACTAGCTAAAGTTTAGCGGCAATAGATAAATTGTTCCTTTGCTATTTCACAGTTAAATGGGAATTGTAGATAATATTTCTCTTTAAGTTAAACACTATTCTACAGTAGTTCTATTCATCAGTGATGTTTTACTACCTAATAGGTCAGATAAAAATGCCCATATACATATGCTCCTATGATAGACGTCCTCTAACTTTGCTAGTCAAAGTGTTTTTTACTACTGCTGGCTCTACAGGCTGAGTGCTGTGAGGATCACATCCACTGCTGTCCTGCTGGCACACTCTGTGATACAGTCACATCCAGCTGTGTGAACGCCACTGCGTCCATCCCATGGGTGGAAAGGGTCTCCACTGATCAATCCACAGTCTTAAAAGTAGGAGTAACACTTACTGCATGTTTTCCGTCATGAATCCAGTTTGACCAGCATTCCTTGTCCTCGCCAGTCCTTTAGGATGATCAAGTCATACACGGGTGAAGACGATGATAACATCTGTCCCGATCTGTCACGGTGTCCAGCGGAGTTTTCCTGCCTCAAAGCTTTGACCAGGTTCGGTTGTTGCCCCCTAGCTCAGGTAAAGATCTTCATAAACACAATGCAAGTATTGATTAGGTTGCATTTTCCTGCAGACATAATGATCACAGATATCTGTTGTTTATTTAACTTGCATTTATAAACTATCTTCTGAGTACCTGATCATGATAAGGACATGTACATGATCATGATCAGGACATGTACCTGATCATGATCAGGACATGTACCTGATCATGATCAGGACATGTACCTGATCATGATAAGGACATGTACCTGATCATGATAAGGACATGTACCTGATCATGATAAGGACATGTACC
>JBAMIG010000022.1:18640100-18659531 GCA_037177335.1 Kiunga ballochi | reverse complement strand
AGCATCATTAGCATCTGTACCAACTGTAGCATTTTTAGCATCTGTACCGACTGTTGCATCATTAGCATCTGTACCGATGTTGCATCATTAGCATCTGTACCGACTGTTGCATCATTAGCATCTGTACCGACTGTTGCATCATTAGCATCTGTACCAACTGTTGCATCATTAGCATCTGTACCAACTGTTGCATCATTAGCATCTGTACCAACTGTAGCATCTGTATTAACTGTAGCATCTTTAGCATCTGTACCAACTGTAGCATCTGTATTAACTGTAGCATCTGTATTAACTGTAGCATCTTTAGCATCTGTACCAACTGTAGCATCTGTATTAACTGTAGCATCTTTAGCATCTGTACCAACTGTAGCATCTTTAGCGTCTGTACCAACTCTGGCATCTTTAGCATCTACAGCAACTGAAGCATCTGTAGCATCTGTATCATTTGTAGCATCTGGAGTATCCGCAGCCTCCGTAGCAACTGTAGCATCCAAAACAGAACTGAAACAGGATCTGGGATGTGAAAGTCATGCTTTGTTTTTCACTTCTCTTCAGGCGGTGTGCTGCAAAGACGGCGTTCACTGCTGTCCCGCCCACTACACATGTGAGGAGAACAAGACTTCATGCGTCAAAGGAGAAGTGGTGATCCCGTGGTACACAAAGGTTCCAGCCACCACGAGTGCTGAGGCTGATACCAGCTCTGTGGACTGTGACGGTGTGAATCGCTGTCCTGAACAAACAACCTGCTGTCGGCTGTTGACGGGCGAGTTTGGCTGCTGCCCACTGCAAAATGTGAGCACTGTGTGTGTGTGTGGATGGGTGAGAGATAAGTGTTAGACATAAAAATGTGAGATTCTTCATCTATATATTAGCTGTGTTAGTGTTTGCTTTTGTGAATGTGTGCAGGCGGTGTGCTGTGGAGATAAGGAGCACTGCTGCCCGCAGGGTTACACCTGTGACGTGGCCTCTATGTCCTGTCACAAGCTCCTCATGCTGCAGCTGGAGACGGTCCCACTGACACCAGTCTTTCTACCAGAGCCTAAGTCCATTCCTCTATTTAATCAAAATAATGTCCAGTGTGATGATCAGCACAGTTGCAAAGATGGGGAGACCTGCTGCCGGACATCTCCCACCACCTGGGGCTGCTGTCCATCTCCTAACGTATGATATATGACTAACCACGCATTGATCATACAACCTAATCTCCTTCCTGTTTAGGTGGAGCTGTGGACACAAAAACACCTAAAGATAAATGTTTCAATTAACCCAAAGAACAAGCTCAATTAAAACTTCATTCATATTAATTAATGCTGTGACTAATTACATTAGTTTCTTATTGTCACCGTTCAAACAAACAAGCGTGACTTAATCTCTATTAACTTTATTCTGATGCATAATTCATGTATAAAACTGATCTGAGGTGGTGCATCCTTCCTCAAAGCCAGTTTGGGTTAAGGTGAAATTTAATATCTCGGTGTTTGTTTTGCACAAGATGCATCTGTTGAGGCGTACCTTTTCTTAGAAAATAAATAGCACTGAGTGAAAACTTCCTTTCATTTTGACTTGGATTAATAAACATCAGTAGAAAAAAAAGAAGGCAAATGAAGTCACTTTGGTTTGGTTAAAATGATAAAAACAGTTGCTACTGCAAAGGAAAAATCACAGTAGGTTCTGCAGTTGTCCCTGCTGCAGATTGTAACATTATCCGATACTTGTTAGGGTTATTATACGTACGTTACATTAAGGAATTATTAAAGTTACGTCTATGTTATGATATTAAACTGTTAAAATTACTGTGGAGATTCTGTATAAATGCTCACATATGCTCAAAGCATTGCTGAACTGTATCAGAACGTTTGGCCTTTGGCGCCCCCCTAACGAAGGCCTTGCATCCCATCTCTTCTCTGAGCTCTGACACTAAGCAAAACCTAGTTATGCGCCGGGCTGGAAAAAGGTTTTTAAGGGCTTTTTTTTAAGGGTTTCTCTGCTTCAGGATGTTGTTGCTTCACAATGCTTCCAGTAATGTGCATCATAAATGTCAATCTAATATTAAACAAGTTAAAAGTAGAGTTTTAAAATCAGAAACATAAAAACTGTTGTATTAAATATCAATTAATAATTCTCTGATTTTGAAGTCATAAATTATTGCTGTAAGTTTTTAAAAATGATTTCAACCACATGAATCTCGAGGCTTTCACGTGATGGTTTGGAAGGATGGGCTGTGAGAAATTAACTAAAGCTTACTCTGTCCTGTGTGCAGGCGGTGTGCTGCAGCGACATGAAACACTGCTGTCCAACGGGCTTCACCTGCACCAAAAGTGGATCGTGCACTCTGACCTCTGGGCTTCACTGGTACAACTGGCATGTCTTCCTCGCCAACAAGAAGAGAGCTTTAATCGTGTAAAAACACCCCTGTGCACTGCTGTTTATATCTGCATGCAATGCACAAATAAACAGCAACATAAAGGGATTCTTTAAAATGATTTTTAAATGCTTTGTTCTGTGTAAAGGAGAGGCTGTAAAACTGAGATGCACTAAAGGGATAATGATGTTCTGTGAGCTTGAAACTATGGGTTTTTATCAGCATGAATGTAGTTTACATCACATGCAAATGAAAATGAATTGAAACCTTATAAAAAATATGCTTAAACTGGAATCCATCAAGAAAACTACTTAAACACTCCATAGGCAATATGATTTTACACTGTTTGTCATGGTTGTTTCTGTATGTCCTGCTGCAACTGCCTATACTTTACAAAGTCCACTTTTTATTGTTTTTTATCAATGATCACTTCTTTCTTAGGGCCTAATTTACATGCTATCTCTATTTTAACACGGCAAACAGGCGGCTGTCTCGCTCCAACTTGTGTTGAATGAGCATTGTTGTTGATCACTGTTACAATCTGTACGAATAAAATCATAAAACTTGTTATGATCATTTAAAGATATAATATGTATTGGATCATCTGCTTGGACTTTGTCTAGTCTTTACCTGTTTTTTTCCTGCTTTTTTTAAGTAAAGATGGTTTTATGTCAAGTCCATTTGGAGGACCTGAGAGGTTTTTAGATTATCCAGTTAAACAATAAACTTAAATTACATCCATTCGTCATTGATTGTGTTGTAAGATTTTCTTTCCCAGGAAAAAGTTTTAAAAGTTAAACAGACCACCATGTGATGTTGCATGTGATAGAAAGTGAAATTTAATTATTTAAATTACTTTCATTCTTTAGTGAAGAGGAAGATCAGAGGAGGGAATTAGCATTTTCCCCCCTTATTAACCAGCCAAGCTTTAAAACTCACATTGTTAAAGAAATGATGTTTTCTGTGTCTTAATTTGATAACAAACTGCATCTCAGATTTTTTTAACCAGATATACTACACATGACACTTCCCTTGTTAAACTTAAATAAAATGTATTTATTTGCTGTAGTAATAAAAATAGCAGACATAAAATTACATAAAACTGAAATGTCCATGTAATGTAACTTGATGTTTTACATTCATTACATGTACATGTTCAGCTCAAATATCTCATTAAAGACCTTCAATGTTATATTTTTCATTTTGTAGCTTAACTGATCAAATCAGTTATTTTTTTCAGTAATAGTGAACCACTAATTAAACCAACTCGCACACAGTTTAAAAGTTGAACCTACTTAAGTTTTTAAAGCTTTTTATTGGAACGGAAGTAAACAAGAATTAATAAATAATTCCTTCACTCGATGCTTTTATTTAGAAGGTAAACGTGACGCACTTCCGGTGTTTCGCTCCGATGAAGTTTACGGGCTTCGTTTTGACGTATGAATCAGTCTTTCAAAGATGGCGATGCACCTGTTTCTCCAGCGATGATCCTTCCTATCTTCGCAACGTTTAAGCGTTTGTAAAAACAGTATTAGTTGCCCGAAGGCACTCAATAAAGAGCTGGAGTGAACCCCGTCGTCCAAAATGTCCACCGAGGAGCTGTCAGCCTCGGACAGCGAGGCTGTGCTCGCAGGCGCCGGGGAGCGATGGGCACCGGTCGGCGCTGTAGCCAGTCCCGAGGAAGAGAACGTGACCGGCGGTCATCCGAAACAGAGGAGCTTGTCGTCGGCCTGCGACGAAGGGATGACCACCAAGCTGAAGAAGCTTGAGGAGGAGCAGGACTTGCTGAACTCCTCTCTACTCGCACTCACGTCGCACTTTGCGCAGGTTCAGTTCCGGCTCAAGCAGATCGTTCACGCGCAGAGCGAGGAGAAGGAGAAGATGCTGGCCGAGCTGGAGGAGTTCGCCTTCAGGGGCTGCCCGCACGTCGTGGGCTGCAGAGCCCAGGATAGCAAACAGCTGGAGAACTCTGTGAGCTTTCTGTTTCTGCTGCCACAAAGCTAAACACACCATGGTGTCCACACACTCATCTGATCAATAATAATATCACAATAAGGGTTTCTAGCTCCTTCCAAACAACTGGAAACTTATGGTTCATATTAATGTAAAGGGCTACATATTTGCTATTTAATTGATGACATTTGAATTTAAGCAGCATTTTAGAAATTTAATGTAAAAACAAGTTTTATACAAAAACTTTCTTTTTAATGCAGTTTTCATTTTACTGTCTTAAATAATGGCAACAATCTGCATTTAAATTCCAATAACAAAGGAATAACTTGAGCAATAAAAACAAAATCTATGCTTTGTCATCTTGACTTAAGACACACACACACACTGTGATTGTTGTGAGATGATTCAGTTGCAGTGGGTCTTATTTAAAGTGACGGTGAGCTTGTTGCGTCACTCCCTGGGCTGCTGCACCCACCTGTTCTTTGTTCCCAGAGTTTTCTTATCTCTAATGGAAAATGTGGCTTTTGTGCGTGACTCTGCAGCACAGCCTCCATGAATCCCCTCCAGCAGATCTACCTGCATAATGAAGGCTGCGTTGCGCACAGTGATGTGGAAGCAACCTGCTTTGTTTCAAATGCAGTGGCAGTCTCATGCATTGTGACACTAGCTCTCACTTTTCTTATTTCTTCCTTTGCATGCTCCACTTGCAGGGTGATCTGGTGAGTATGATGTATTCAGCCCTCATTGTCTCTCATTTAGACTCGAATACATCTCAACTGCAGAAATCCATTAAAAACCCTAAAAGCATTTACAAAGACCCGGTCCGCCCTCGCCGTTGCCGTGTCCGCTCATCTCAGCCTGTCTGAATGCACGACCCTTCTCTGTGTTCCCTGTCAGAGCGAAAGGGAGAAGAGGGAGCGTCTGGAGGCTCAGAGGGAAAAACAAAAGGATCTCATTTTCCAGCTGAAGACGCAGCTGGATGATCTGGAGCGCTTCGCCTATCAGGAGGGCAGTTACGACTCGCTGCCGCAGTCTGTTGTCATGGAGAGACAGAAGGTGAGATGCAGCACTTCAATCCCATCACATGATGTTACAATCAGCTGTCTATGTACGGGTTGCTTTTATGTTCAACAAATAATGTGACTTTTTGCCTGTTTTAGCTCAGGTACAACAACCACTGGCTCCCACTTACCCTCTGAATATTTCCATGTGG
Source organism: Kiunga ballochi (assembly GCA_037177335.1). Classification (NCBI taxonomy): domain Eukaryota; kingdom Metazoa; phylum Chordata; class Actinopteri; order Atheriniformes; family Pseudomugilidae; genus Kiunga; species Kiunga ballochi. The sequence goes on along the minus strand of JBAMIG010000022.1, from coordinate 18,654,003 downwards.
TGTATTTGCTTTTCCTCCAGCTGAACACATATTTCTTTTTGTCTAATCTTCTCCACACTAAGTGCAACTTCCGTGTTTGCATATCTGGCTGTTCCATTCAAGGAAGTCTGAGTTAATCCGGTCCTGGAATTGCCGGCTTGTGGCGCTTATTTTACCGTAATCTGCAACATGCATGGATCAGGAAGTGGTGTCCTCATCCAGAGAAGCAAATAAATCCCAATTGAAGCTATTAAAAACTCTGCATTTTGCTTTCATCAGCATGCTTTAATAATCCTCAGATGGAAATTGGGTTGTCATAGCAACAGCAAACATGCTGAAGGTGGTTTCTTTAAAGAGATACTTAAAATATAAATAAAAGAATAAAATAAAAATGTACAGTATCTACTGAAAGGAGTTAAAGTGTTATTTGTTGGCAAGGAAGCATTTATACATGTAATGTTACATACATATTTTAGCTAGTTCCAATTTTAAGCCAAATTAAAACATGAAAAGAAGTTTAATATGCAAAACACTTCAAAGATGAATTAATGCAAATTATGGATAAAGGAAGCAGCTTTTTCCAGCCTGAACAGATTAATTATAAAGCCAAGTAACAGAGATATGTTCCTAAATATAATATAATGTCCCAAACAATCCCAGAGATGAACTTTATTCCTGTTTTGTTTGTTTTTCTCCTTGAGGCGAGTTTCCTATCACAACGATGACATTTTCTATTGATGTACAACAATGTGTGTATATACATACAGATATAATGTGGCAGAAAAAAGCTACAGATAAATAAGCACCCAGTTCAGAGAGCAGGGATCCTTCCTGCAGATGTGTCTGAATGTTTTGGATCGTCCAGGTCATCATCGACGAGTTGATCAAAAAGCTGGATGTGAATCTGAACGAGGACATCGGGAACCTGTCGCCCGAGGAGCTGAGGCAGAGGGTGGATGCCGCCATCGCTCAGATAGTCAACCCAGCCAGAGTGAAAGAGCAGCTGGTAGAGCAGCTCAAAACCCAGATCAGAGACCTGGAGATGTTCATCAACTTCATCCAGGGTGTGTAAGCTTCTCCGGCACTGCTAAATGGATTAAAATGCTCCATTTTTCTCATTTTCTGCTGCTTTTTTCCTTTAAAAGACGAAGTAGGGAACCCTCTCCTGTCAGATGGACACAGTCAGCAGCCGCAAGCTGCAGGGACCAATAGCAGAACTCCAGGTGTGCAAAAGAAAGGTCAGTCACTCCGACCGTGCACCCATGTTGTAAATAAACCATCTTTTCATCGTGGTCTAAGTCTGAATGATCCTTGTTGCTCCGCAGTGGACCCGGAGCAGGCCCGGAGGATGCGGGACACCGGTCTTCAGCTGATCCAGAAGGCCCTCGCTGTGCTGCAGATCTTTGCTGCGAGCCAGTTTGGTTGCGCGACCGGTCATGTCCCCCAGAGCATGTGGCCTCACGAGTCCACCATGCAGGACTACGGGCCCCTGCTGCAGCGCCTGGAGGCCGCGGTAGAGAAGGTGAGAGTGCTGGGCTCACGCAGACATCCCTCTGTGGACCACGTGGTCAGCTACACCAGCACCTCCACGCTCGGGGCCCGAGATGAGCTCACAACAGCTGTAAGGAAGGAGCTCGCCATCGCTCTGAAGGACTTGTTGGCTCACGGCCTCTTTTCCCCCTCGCAGACCATGAGCCTGGTTTTGGCTCCCATCTCCTGCCTTCTGCCTTACAGACCAGCCCCACAAACCATGCACCCATGGGAACTCTTTGTCAAGTACTACCACTCTAAAAACGGGAAAGCCTTTGTGGAGTCACCGGCGCGCCAGCTTTCCCACTCCTTCAGTCTGCACGTGGGCGGCGGCCCGGCCACCGTCACTCCAAAGCAGTCCCTGCTGTGGGCCGTTCACAGCGTGCTAAAGGAGCACGGACGCTACAAGCGAGGACCGGACACAGAGTTCAAAGCTCTGGTGTGTATGGCCCTGAACGAGCAGAGACTGGTGTCGTGGCTCAACCTGCTGTGCAAGTCCGGTACCCTGGTCCACCCGCACTACCAGGCCTGGAGCTACATGGCTCAGACCGGCTTCGAAGGAGCGCTGCGCATCCTGGGTCGCGTCAGCCACCTTAGATTCAACCTCCCAGTGGACCTGGCTGTTCGGCAGCTCAAAAACATCAAGGATGCTTTCTGAGGGGGACAAAAAAAATCCTTAAATACTGAATTGTGAAGCATTTTATCAGCCAAACGTCAGCATTCAGGACCAAAAGCATGACTTTCTTTAGACTATGTAGCCTTTTAAAGGTTATTGAAGCGTCATCCTATTTAAAGTGCAGGTATGTGATGTTAACAGTACATGCATGGATATTGTCATTCTGCATATCCCACTGTGTTTAAGATGCCTAAATATCCAGAAAACGGCGCTACTTGTACTGTAAATATGCCTTACAGTGGAGACGGAGATCACCTCGCCTTTAGTGAAGCCTTCCTGATCTTTGTGACCCGTGCACAGCAGCATCCGCTCTCCTACCCGACCGTGCTCTGACCTATGCAGCATATGTAATGTGTTCGTTACTGTAACAGCAGGAAGGTAAACGAGCGGCAGAAGGAGTTCTTCATGTAGCAGATTGGTTGCTTGCAGCGTTAAACATAAGCACTCAGGTCAAGTTGAAGATATTTGACAGTTTGTGTCAGAAAGCACTAAGGGACGAGTGAAAAATGTTACGTTTCCTATAAATATGCAGCTTTCAGCTTCTTTCTTAACCGTTTTAAACTGAAGCTGTTGTGTGTGAGCATTTCGACCCTGTATGATCTGCTGCTTTCTCCTCTTCATGGAGGAATCCAATGTGACATGGATTTATGTCGTATATCTGACGCGATCGTTGGGTGTAAACGTTTTATTCCAGATTTCCTTTTTATCCTCCAGAAACGGCACCATGACATGATGAGTGAATGTATAACTGTGGATGCTGTTGATCCTGTGACCACGTGTATCCATAGACCAGCTGGATTTCTTTGTAATGCACTTTGTCACATTTCTCTTCTGTTTAGGCTAAATTTAGTATATTTTCCTGATTCTTTTTACCTTTTTGTTGTCTTTTGTTTTGTTTATTTATTAGTGAAGTTGGTAATAAACATCGGAACATTTAAAGTAGCTGCTGTACTGCAGATGTCATGGATTATTTGAGGTAGATGAAACACTATGTAATTTAAAAAAATAGCTATTTATGTTACTTTTATTTAATCACTAATCACAGATTATATATTGGGAGACATTAGTCGTGTGTGTGTCTTGGTTTTTATTACATTTAATGTGTACGTGCAGATATAAATAAACCTACCAAATAAAAACTTGTTTTACTTGTGATTTTATTATTGTTATTATTATTATTTGTATATTTGCACTTGTAATGAGCTCAGCCATTTAAAGTCTTTACAGACTGGGAATGTAATCAACATAGAATTATGGAGTCATTAAATAAAAAATCAAACAGATGCTATTTTTTTATGTTTTGTACTTACAGAACATCCCAAAATAACCGCTTATATGGCTATTAAAATTAGTTTTAAATTCTTTTTAATAATTTTACAGAATATTCTAAAAAGCTATTTAGATAATCAAAGAAGCAGAATTTAAAGCAATTAATTGTTTACACTATAGATAAATTAATCTTAGTTTGAAACAGTTCCATGTGCATAATTATGTCAGAATGTGAAAAGGTTCTTTTTTAATCAATAAAAGTGGAATAGGAGATCATAATTCATAATTTTAGCAATTTACCATCATAGTTTAATAAATTACCTTGGTCTTTAAAAAATTAGGCTTCATTAGTCATTTAATTAGAAGAGGAAGTGTATTTGCATTATAGACTTCTTTAGTTCAATCCATTTGTCTGGGATTCCCAGATTCCCACCAAATAAGTCAAGTCCTATTTGCACATGGTCTTTATGTGTTTACTACAACCACAAACAGTTTTGTACATAAACTAATCACATTATATTGTTTGTCTATATTCTTTTTTAAAAACATTGCGATTTACAAGATTGTTTATAAGTATATTTTATATAAATGGATTTTTCTGTCGTAAAAATTTCAAATAAGGACAAAAACAAAGTTAAAATAGATAATAAATTTATAGGACGTAATTTTTAAATAAATGAATTGATTGAAATATATTTTTATAAGATTGTCATTTAGAACGATTACAATACATTTTATTTAAAATAAAAATAGATCTAGTAAGAACAGACACGGAATCATTTCCGGAAGTGACGTAAGAATACGTACGGGTCAAAGGTGACAAAACCCGTCTCAACTTCCTTTCCTGTTAGCGGTGGCCGTAGAACAGCATCAGTGAGTGAGATTTCCATTTACAAAATCATTCATCATCCCTCCTAATATGGCCTATTTTGCTATTTTTTCACAAAATATCTATCGACAGCATTCTGTTAGCCAAGATGTGTCTATTATTGTTCCAATCTATACTTGATTGATTGAGAAAATGACCATTTGTTCAAGCTTTTAGCGCCGCTACGCTCATTTCAACATGGCAGCTCCCTTGGTGTATTGCGCACTACCCTACTTTAAACTTTCTATTAATGCGTAGTTCTTTAAGTGTAGAAAATACGCATTAGACATCTTTATTTTCATTAAGAACAGTTCTGTATGTGTCACAGGTGTACATAAAGCTTAAATAAACGTAATGTGCTTCTGTTTTTGAAGTTCTTTAGCCTAAAGCTAATGCTAAACGAGCCAGCCATTCGTTCAGCAATAGAGGGAAACTTTTATGTAGCTAATTTGAAATGTTTCATTTGTATAGAGTCACTGTTTTAGATCCCCGTTTTATCACAGCCGCTAACCGTGTCTTGTCTTAAAGAAATGGGCAAGTTTATGAAGCCTGGCAAGGTGGTGATGGTCCTAGCTGGACGCTACGCCGGGCGCAAAGCTGTCATTGTTAAGGTAAAACTATGACTGGATGTTAACTGCTGCTAATGTGGATGACATTACTTTGATGGTCCTGTTAAATGCATGCACTACAGCCATTTAAAAATATTATAAGCTCTGATCTGATTTTTAGAAGGATGATTACTGAGCCATTCATTGGAAGTAATAAAGCACCTGGATGAGCTTCACAGCTGTCCAAAGCTTTTATATCCAAATACATATCCATCATTAGTAATGCATACTAAGTACAATATGTAAAGTGGTTTATCGTGTTCAAAGCAGTGTTGTAGAAAACGTAGAGGTATTGTGGATCCGTCCTTTTTCTCTGCCTGTTGTCACAGTCTGTCCTTCATCTGATTGCAGAACATTGACGATGGCACCTCTGACCGTCCTTACAGCCACGCTCTGGTCGCAGGGATCGACCGCTATCCCCGTAAAGTGACCACCAGCATGGGCAAGAAGAAGATTGCTAAGAGGTCCAAAATCAAGGCTTTTGTTAAGGTTTTCAACTACAACCACCTTATGCCCACCAGGTTAGTGTCTAAAAACCTTTACTCGCTTCATGAGGGGATAAATCCATTGTTGGTTCTGAAACTGTGTTGATGCTTAACTAAGTTCACATATGAAACACAAGTGGTATATTAACAGTATTAACAACTTCATCTATTCAGCTCTGTTGGGGCAGGGATGTATCTAAAATTTGCAGGATAGACTCACCTGCTAGGTGATTGTGGTCATTAGTTGGTCTTGTTTGAATGTTGAGACCTGATTTAAATGCACTGATCATCTGGGTTTATCTTGCATAAGATGTGACGACTGGTGAATAATGGTGCTTTTCCTTTACCACCTACTAAGCACTGCATTGCTTTCTCTAACAGTTGAGGCAGCTTTGTTGCAGATAAAGTAGCTTTTGTGAGTCATTTGTTTGCAACACCAGCCTGCTGATTCTCCCTACATTTATCCATAATAGCAGTTTTAAGGATGGTGGCTCAGAAGTCTCCCTGACTCATCTGCTACATCCATCAAGAAGAAAAGGCTAAATGTCCTCATGAAGCTGAACTGGTTTAGCTTTCCAAACTGCACGACCCCACTTAGTACAAGTCTGTGAAATCAGATTAATATAAAATGCAAACTTTGTTGTTGGGTCAGTTGATGAACAGCAAAAATGGAAAACGCTATTAAAACAATTTGTCTTACTAATAAACATCACCATGGAAACGCCTGTGTTGACTGCTGTGATCTGGATGACCCACATGTTACCTGCTCAGCATCTCTTTGTGTTTGGGTCTCTTTGATTTTTTTAATCTTTAAGGATCATATTTTAGTGAAAGGTGCTTTGATGCTGAACTGCTTCAAACTGGTTGGCAGTGGAGCAGCTTTCATGTTGCCAGCATGAACCCAGACGTTACCGACATCTGTTTCCATTCTGCTCAGCAAACGGGAATCTGTTCAGGTTAAAACACTTTACTGTGCCGTTTCACCTGCAGATACTCTGTGGATATTCCTCTGGACAAAACTGTTGTCAACAAGGACGTCTTCAGGGACCCTGCTCTCAAACGCAAAGCCAGGCGGGAGGCAAAGATCAAGTTTGAGGAGAGGTGAATTAATTTAATCTCAACATTAAATGTAATCCAGCTGTTTGTCCTGTTTGCAGTAAAGATGTGCTGATCGTCTGTTTCTCTTTCAGGTACAAGACGGGCAAGAACAAGTGGTTTTTCCAGAAGCTCAGATTCTAATTTCACTTTTAAACATAAGTTTCACAAATAAATGTTTAAAAATGGACATTTGACTGTTTTTATTTCGTTTCATTCAAGTGATTAAATGTTAATGGCTTTAATCCAGCGGTGTAAAACCCATGTTCCTGCTGAGAAAACCTCAGGCTGCAGAGAATAAATGATATAAACGTTTGTTTTATCTTCTTTAGCTGCATGTTTTCTGTTTCTCATTTTAATTTAAAAGGCAAAGCATTTCTCTGTTAAAAATAATGGTGAATAATATGCAGCAAGTTTAACTGGAAAATGAGGCATAATGTCTTCATTTTGTTTTACTGTTTTTGCTGCTGTAATGTAAAACTAGCAGCATTTTAAAAGGACAATATATTTGCTGTGGTTAATTTCTGAATCATGCAGATTTTCTGCAAAGTTTCAGTGTTTAGTGCTGGGATTTATTATTTTTTAAATGATTTTTCCAGAAGCAGTTTGTGACGTTGGGCCGTAAATTTCCCCACAGAAAACTAATTTCTGTTGCAACGTCTCTACTTCTGGTGTTTATGAATATCATGAATATTTATGTATCTGCTTAACATTTATCCTGCATCATAATGCTGCTTTAAGCAAACTGATCTTGTATTATGAGCCAATAGGAGTCCTGACAAGTTTATATTCTGCTTGGTTGACAGTTTCGGCTCTCCATGTTGTGTCAGAGTATTATATAGCTTCCATAATAAACTCTGTGGGGGGAGAGGAGCGGCTGCATAGAGAGTGTATATGGTTTGGGGAAAATGATCATTCATGCCCTTGTGGACACACAAACCTTTTAGCCTGAAATGTGCATAATGGAGCCGCTTGAAGCTTCAAAGTAGCAACAGAAAAAACAATGAGCTGAAAGATTATATGAAGAATAATTCTGCCTCTTCTCACTTTTTTAATCAAATCTACATCCTTAAGTACAATAATTACCTCCACCTAACAGGTCATGTTTTTTTAGGTCATAACTTAAAAACACCCATGTCTCAAATCAGTGAGTCATTGAATGTATCAGGATGAAATCCTTCAACTTGTGTGAAATAATCCTGTAAAGCAACAGCAGCCTACTGTGATCTTTATTTATTATTATTGCAAACTACGTTTATGTTTAGGCTAAATAACTATGCTTTTACTTGTAAATGGAAAATGTTTTATTAAAATGCAGTCGCGAAACATCCTAAGTTGAGCTAAGATAAACAAGCTACAATAAAATATCACATTAAGCTGCAGGAAAGGGAATCATTGGCCGCACAGAAAGTTAAGTATGATACAAATAAATGGTAAATATAAGACATGTTTAAACCGAAATGTAACCGGTGTGAAATATGAAAAATAGCTACTTAATTTTATTTCCGACAGCCTTGAACGCAGCGCGAGTGACGCGTTTGTGTTTAAGTGGAAACAGAAAGTGAAATCATATCAGGGCAGAGCTCGGAGCAAGGTAGGTTCACGGTGAGCTTTTTTATTTAACAAAATAATCAGAAAGATCCTTTAAATAAAGCAACATGTCGTTTATTTGTTCCCAAAGTTTATTATGAAATGTGTCAAATAAAGGCTTATAAAAGATTTATTGATATAAACTGACTTTACGTTGTGTTGAAACAACTGATTCAGCGTTATCCGCATTTATGACATATATTCAGTAGATTTATGTAGAAAAAAGACGATTTAAAGCAGTTTTTTTTCCTCATATTTCAGATTATTTTCACCACAATGTCATCAGACGATGTAAGACGTCCTCTGGCTTCCTGTTTACCTGTTACACAACTTTCTCTTAAGTAGATCCATTATTTTCCATATTCCAGTTGGATAAAGCTGATTTTTTTTTATTCTAAATGTCCCTTTTTGCTGACTTTTTGTCAGGATTTCTCTCTGGTGACAGACCCACCGCTCTTAGGGAACAGCTTGGAGGGACTTCAGGCTTCAATTAAGGAGTACAAGGTGCACAAAAACAGGAAATCACACAGATGTCTGCAATCCAATTTAATTAGCTTTTTAAAAAACAATAAATAAATAAATCAGATTATATATATATTCATATATATTTACAGAAAAACATGTCAAAATGAGTCTTTATCATTTAATTTAAAGCTTTAAAGCCCTTTGTGCTTTGCATTTAGAGCTGTGCTGTTTAACTCCTGACCATTTAGTTTTCTCAACATCTTCATGATTACAGGATTACCCTGCAAACTTGCCTCTTTTTAACAAAAAAAAATGTCCAAGAATAATTCCTCTGCAGCTGTTTGTAAAGTCAGTAAATCCTCCTGTAACTACAGAAAAAGCACAATGAGCTGGTGCAGGAGCAGCAGGAGCTGACTGCAGCCACCAAAGACCACCAAAACCTGGCTGACCAGTTCAAGAAGAGAATCGATAAACTGACCCAGGATCTGGACAATGACAAGCACTCCTACAGGGATCAGCTGGAAGATGAGGAGGTGTGTCATCTGCAGGAGCTTTCTCCGTGCAGAATGTCCGATGTCATCCTCAGAAAATGGGTTTGTTGTTGCAGGCGAAGATGGAAGCGTTAAAGCAGGAAGAAGACGAGCTGAAAAAGGAGATCCAGAATATCCAGGCTGCCATTGAAGAGGAGCAGGTTGAGAACACCAGCCTGAGAGAGCAGACAGATGTGCGTTTCCCTTAAAGCTCACACCTGCTCCACCCGTCACACACCTGCACTCAACCTGTTCTCCCTCATTTCAGGTGTTTTCTGCCATGCCCGAGAGGGATTTCGTCTTTAAAGGGTCGACTGGAGACGGAGACAAACAGAGGACATTCAACATGAAGCCACACATAATTTACCCGATGCAGGGAGGAACGGCTCTCATCACGTTTGAAGAGGAGGACGGTGAGTTTGCGTCCAGATGTGGACGAGTTCTGACGGATGTTAATTAGGAGAAATGAAGGATTAAAGCTTTATTTTTAAACTGCTTTAAAACCAGACAAACTAATACATCTAATTTCAAATCATTTAAATAAAATATTTCATTTAAGATGGTAAAATTAAGTTTTTCATTCTCTTTTTGATCTTTTTAACAGTTGTTTAAAATGGGTGTTCGCTCCCTAGTAGGTCACAACGACAGCCACGTGTTAATATTCATATGAGCATAAAAAATTAACTGTTTTATTAATCAAATGTAAGTCAGCCTCAGTTAGTTAAAAAAAACATTTGTTATTAATTTTAGCTGCAGTGTTTAAAATCCACCACCAGGGGGCAGAAAGGAGCAACAGGTTTAAGCGATGTGTCTGAATGTTATGGAGGTTTTATAAAGTTGTTCATATCAACATGGGATTAAAAGAAAAGTATTCATTTCGGTTGTTTTTCAGTTGCAAGTACTATTCTGGCCAAGAAGATGCATAAAGTGGATCTGGGAGCAGAGTGCAGCATCACTGTGGAGGCCCGGCCCGTTCGCCTGATGATGCCCAGTGTGGTGGAGGTAAAGTGCGACCCGATCAAGCGTCCCGCTGTAGCTTGTGTGTGATTTTTGCTGCTTTCTGTCCTGCAGATCAACTCCAAGGTGTGTCCTTTCCGCGTTTTAGTCTCCAACCTGCCAAAGATGGAAACCGAGTACCTGGTGAACAAGCTGGAGATCCACTTCTCCAAGACGAAAAACGGAGGCGGGGAGGTGGACGTCTGTGAATTCCTGTCCGACTCTGGGACTGTGGTCATCAAGTTTCTGACGAGTGACGGTGAGTGCGTGATAGTAGGGGAATACTGCTTTCACAGAGTAATTATGAGCTTTTTCTCCCATCAGTTGCCAGAGGTTTGTCGGAGAAAGAGTTTCATGAAATAAAGCTTCAGAAAAACTCCCACACAGTGAGAGTGACTCCCTTTCTGAATGGAGAGATAACCAGCTTAGAGGTGAGGATGTTGTATGAGGAGGGAAAACCCTCCGGCAGAGCTGTTACTATGTGGGATGTTTACTGACCTGTCTTGTGTCCGGCCAGACTAAGTTGACGATGTGCCCTCGGACGGTGCTGCTCACTGGAATACCGGACATCATGGAGCAGGAAACTTTGCAGGATGTGCTGGAAATCCACTTCCAGAAAAACGGCAACGGTGGAGGAGAGATCGAAGCGTTCCTCTACAACCCGCTGGGTCATTACAGCGAGGCCGTATTCGGTCACAGCTCCTTGGACACAGAGGATGAGGAGTAGATGAAGATTTGCAGCTTTTTCTCAATAAAACTAACTAAAAGTGATGTCAGCATCCATGCTACAAAGCTCCTCTGCGCTTGCTAATTTCCTGATAATAAAGCTCAGCACAAAGTTAATTCACTTCCTCTCTGCATCAGTAGAAATGGTGAAGGATGTTTAACGACATTATTTAACCGGAATAGTGTCTGCATAAGCCTAATTATGTATTCACCTCCATCTTTTGTTTAATAAACATGTAAAACTTTGGTGAAACTTTATTATTCTGCTGTAAAATGAAATGTGGGACATGATGAGGACATGTCTCGCCGCTTTCTAACATTGAGGAAGAAGTTAGAAAAATACAAGGAATTAAGATGGTTGTTTATTTTATATATTTATATATATATATATATATATATATATATAGAGAGAGAGAGAGATGCATAGATGTGTAGTTCTACAGATGTGCAAATATAAATGTCACCATGTAGAAGGTAGATTTGATCAGTCCTCAGTAAATAGGTGGTGATTGTTACATATTATATTTAAGACCGTTTCATAGTTATGAGTTTTCAGTTTCCATCATTTACTTTTGAAAGCAAAATGAGACTTCCTGATTTAATTAGCCCCCTGCATTCCCAGTGAATAGTCTCTAAATGTTGGTTTTATGCTCTGATTTGGTCTATTACTGCTTTTATTAGCTTTTTCTACATCTATGCCATAAAAGAGAATAAATTCAGATATTTTACAAACTGTGTGAGCTTGCTCTGTATGACCACCAGGAGGAGCAGTTTCACAGGAATCCTCTGCACATGAAACATTCCAGCTTTTTATATGAGACAGACTAAAACCATCACTACATCCTCCCAACTCGAGACTTTATGGCTCCAACATTAGTTTTGGGTTGAGTTTATATGAGCAGCATGTTCAGGCTGCTGGTTCCAGAGAGCAGGACCAGCAGACTGAGCATCTCCTGTATCTCCTGGTCCATCAGAGGCAGAGATCACAGGCTGACATTTGAACCAAGGCAGCTCATTTTATTTCTTATTAACTTTAATCTGCTGGTTTGGTCGTATAATAATTGTCAGATTGTGTGAGGTCTAATTAGTCACAATGCTTTATTTAGTGAATAAAATCGTAACAGATTAAATAAACAGGAAATTAAAATGCTGCAGGAAGTGGCGGCTTTAGAAATGTACATAATTAATGGCAGTGTGTCATCAAAACCAGTCGGAATGATGGAGATGTCAAACTTTAAAAGCAGCACTGCCAAACTTTAGCAGTTTGTCTCACTTTGTTACTCATAACCAATTTAGCAACTGCTGTTTCCTGTCTCTTCTCTGAGCGCTTTCCACCAGAAAAGTCAGTCATATGCTGATATCTAGCATTCTCTATCATTATATATGAATATATACTAAAGCTTAGGAGTGCTGCTTTATTAGTAAATTATAGTCACAGCAGAACAGATGGAGCTGAACATTCAGCAACTCTTCACCACACAAAGGAAAAAAACCCGCAAAGCCACTGAACTCCAATCAGATTTATTGTAAAAACGTATGAGATGAATAAAAGTAACAGCACGTGTAAAATGACAAAACGTTCACATCCAGCTACATCCGCTAGTTCAGACAGGAACAAACAAATCAGTTGTTTCTCCAGCGAAAGACGAGCTAACAGACAAGTCAGGCACTTGGAGCAGAGGGACAGGTGTACGAACAGGTGTGTGGAAATAAAACACGTACAAAGTGATATGAGGGGGGGTTGGAGTGAGAATACAGCAAGCTGTGGTTAATAGAAGCACTTTGGAAGACAGTGGGGCAAATTCACATCAATACAAGAATAAAATAATTTAAAAACCTCTAAAATAATTATTTGTTTCTATAAATGTTCTCATGGAAAACACACAGGTATGGCAGGGGTAACTGCCAGCATCTAGTAGCGATCTCCTCCACAGTGTGTGGGCTTTCTGTCCCACCCCTTTGTGCGTCTTTTTCTTTTTCTGTTTGTCACAAACAAAAAAAGATGAAGGAACGTCGATCGCTTTTCCCACAACGCTGCCGTTAACAGAGAGCGGTGCAAAAGCCCCAAAGTGACGTGCCCCCCTCGCTCAGATCCATATGCACAACACAGTAACAAACATCCACACAGGCTTTCCTCTCCACTACATGTAACAGTTCACCTGATATGTGAGAATGAAGAGTTTTTAGTGGCTGGAAATACATTTTATATAAGTTTGTTGGTGACAAACGGTATTTGTAGTGTATGCTGTTTAATATCAAAGTCCTAACATCTAATATTGAGCTGCTTAGTAAATGTCTCACAACACTGGAGATACGTCAACTTGTGCAGATTTCAATGTCAAATGATGATGATGATGATTCTTTGTGCTGTTAATGGATGCCTTCCTTAGACATAGTTAATAACACTTGAATGCCTTAAAATAACATTTCAGGTTTGATCATCAGGTTATCTGATTTGGTTTTCTGGTTTGATTCGTCAGAGGGTTGCATATGGTTGTTGATATTTCTCTCCAAAGCAAGCCGCTACATTCAAACCACCAGCTGCTTTCCACTGAGCGTCCTCAGAGAGGGGCCGTCCCGAGCAGACCGATGGGTGGGAGGGTCACCGTCCGTCTCCTCGGGCCGGTGAATTAAGCAGGAGGGTATTAGTGGGCTGAGGGGAAAGGATTAGGTGGTGCTGCTGGTCGTCTGGACTGGAATTACAGGACTAACTGTTGATACAACCGGCATGTGCAAATATGGCTGTTTAAACAACCAGTGGTGCCCAGTCGCTGGGTGTGCGTCCATACTGGGTGAAGCAAGAGAAGAACACAAGAGAGGAAGCGTCAGCCCACGAAGCAGAGAAATGTGCAAAGCTTAATACAAATTCACTGAGTCATGTGAGGAAACTCATTTCTCTGAGACATGCAGGTACTGTGCACTGTACAGGTACCATACAGGTACCGTGCAAGTACCGTGCAGGTACCGTGCACTGTGCAGGTACCATACAGGTACCATACAGGTACCATACAGGTACCATGCAGGTACCGTGTAGGTACCGTGCAGGTACTGTGCACCGTGCAGGTACTGTGTACCGTGCACTGTGC